>CM042692.1:13241179-13510752 GCA_023614405.1 Avena insularis | reverse complement strand
CGGCTCTAGAAGCGGTGGCACATCGAAGTTCGGATGGGGGCGCGCGGATGGCGCAGGGGTCGAAAAAGCGTACGGTCAGCGCGAGGTTTATTACCTGGCACGACGGGATGCACGCGCACGGTGGTCGAGAGGCGGTGGAAAAGCGGCGGCGGCCGGTGGTGAGACGACGACAGCGTACAAAGGACGGGCCGGACGGTAAAATTTGGCAGCCCGCCGCTTAAGATCGTCATTCGCCGCTCGCGCGATTTTCCCTGCAGTGAGTGGAGATGGTGGGGGAGTGAAGGGCGCCGATATATGGAAAGGGTTTTAGTTCCGTCCGTATAACGCGACTGGGATTCGCGGGTCTTTTAGTCCCGTGCTATACACTAGACCGGGACTGTTGTATCCTCTTTTAGTCCCGGCGCGCTACCCACCGGGACTAAAGAGTTTTCGCACCGCCTAACGCATTACAAGCATATTATCGACATTAACTTCTTTAGTCCCGGTGTGTAGCACGCACCGGGACTAAAGGTCCTTTTTTTCAATTTTTTCACCCCAGAGGCGCGCCTGTTTAAAAAAAATTAATTAGCATATTTTTTAATCATTTGAATTATACAGTTTTTGCATGCTTATGAATTTTGAGAAAATTTTCAACATGAAAAGTTCTTGAATTTGAATAAGTAATCCAAATCTATTTTCTGCTTTTATAAAATAATTATTCTAACTAGTGAAACTAATAACCATTTTTGCCATTTTCAATTTAAAATGCATTAACTATTATATTTTGCATATTTTTGAATCTCACTAAATTTTTAACATAAAGTGCTTGAATTTGAATAAGTTTGGCCATCTCAAATCCATTTTCTGGCTTTTATAAAATATTTATTCTAACTAGTCAAACTATTAACCATTTTGTAATTTTCATGTGATTCCTCGACGCCCGGTGAGTCTTCTCCGCGTAAACCCTAAACCGGTGGCCTCCCCGTGATCAAATTGCCTACCCTTATAGCTTTCTCCATTTGACGATGGTAGCCCTTTTAGTCCTGCTTGATAAAAATTCACTAAACCTGCAATTTTCAAAGGTCCTGCTTCTTCCCGCCTTATTTCTTCCCTACCTTATTTCTTTTCCCCTGCTACTCGCTTTTCTTCCTGCCTTTTTCCACCACTTCCTCCTCTCGACTTCCCCCGCCATTTCACTATATATATAGGCTTGGTCGCTGCTATAGCACATCTAGACTCATATCTTCCCGCCTCTCCACTCTCTCCTGTGGAGGCGGAGGTGCTTTGGCGCCGAACTACCCCTGCTTCCACCGCCAACAAGGCTACTGCATAGGCCTTCACCGGGATAGATGCGTTGAGCGCCGAGGCCTTCGCTTCGCTTGTCCCTCCGTCCCTTCAGGTGTGTGGAGTGCCGGATGGCCATCACAAACCACTACTACCTCGAAGCTCACGCCGAGAAGTGAGGAACTTAACCTGCATCCCGACTATTTCGCGGATTTCTTGGGAAGCTCTTCTTCATCAATCGGGCGAGAGAGGGCGCCATGTGCACCAGGAGGACTGCCCACCTCTTCAACTTCAACGAGGCCGCCGTCTTTGCCAGGTGGTGCTGCTGCTGCCGACTTCCTCCAGAGTGTCATGGCCTCACAACACGACCGCAATAACCTCTATGCCATGTGTACCTCAATCCAGCCCACGCCAAGGCGTTTTCAACCTTCAAGGTTCGATTGACGGTGCAACCCCGATTTATCGACAGCGATGACGATTTGCTAGGCCATGCGATTACTACTTAACTATAGTGGCGTATTACATGTATTAAAAGATCACAGTGACTGAATCACCCAATATTAGGCATGTTTCTTAATTCTTCAGTTGTGCTATGTATCTTAATTAGGTGTGTATGACTCAACATTAGGCGTGTAAGGATCAAGGAGGAAAATAAATATCTCTTTCAATAATGCTACCATACTACCTATTGGAATATTCAAGGAGTGTTTACAAAGATCCTTGGGAAAATAATTTCTACTGATTATCTTGTTATTGAATGTGCAGGAAAAGGACAAATTACACTTGGAAGGTCCCTATTAGAACTCCTTGGAGCAGTAATAGATGTGGGAAAGGGGACCATGCACCTTTCTTCTCCACCAAACAATCACATTTTCCCAAAGGTTAAGAATAAAATAAGAGAGGTAAGGGCAAGAAAGTTGGTTTTAATGTTTCTTCATTTGAGAACACTTGATTCTTTCTTTGCTTCTTATGCCTAACTTAAAGGCGTTAAAGAAAAGTACTTATTGAGATAACCCAAAAGTTTTAGATGATTCTTTGAAGTTATTACCTCAGTAATAACCTCTCCTTATCCTTTTTATTTGTGTTTTGTGCCAAGAGTAACCGCTAATGAGAGTGAAGTAATGATTGGGAAAGTTGCTGTCCCGAAACAGATTTTTTTGCTTCACCATAAAAATTCGTGAGAGAGCTCTGTATGTCGGATTGAGCTGTAATTTTTTGTGCTTATGACCCAGGTTGTTATATAACTTTATTTAGTTCAACACTTTTTGATTTGAGCAACAGAAGGTCTTCGAAAAAATTCGTATTTACCTGCTGGTCTGTTTTGATAGATTTCTGCCATTTTCTGCATTTGCTTCTTGTGGGTTCCTTTTTGAGTTCTTTTGGGGAATTGAGCTTTTTGAAGGAAGTGCTACAGTATCTAGTTTTCTAATGGAAGTTTATTTGGTGTTAGAAATGAACCTTAAGACTTATTTATCTTAAGTGCACTAATGTTGCTAATCAAGATTGTGTGAAGTTTTGTATGAAGGAAAAATTTTAGGTGTATGAAAGGAATGAGTAATGAGATCAAGGATGGACTAAAGCTCAAGCTTGGGGATGCCACACGTGTCACCCCAAGAAATATCCAAGAAGTACAAGCGTTAAAGCTTGGGGATGCCCAAGGCATCCCCTTCTTCATCAATAAAAATCCTGTGTTTTTCCAAACGCTTTATTTTTATTGTTTCAATAACATTTGTGTTGTTCTTGGAGCGTCTTTTTTTGGTTTTAGTTGAGGTTTTTTGTTTGCTTGGTTTTCTTAGTTTTCTTAATAAATTGGTTGGACCCCCTCTTTGATACATAGGTTTGCAAATGGTTTGGTTTGATTTGGAAAAGAGTAGGAAAGTTCATACTTATGTGGTAAAAAGTGCTCGTTTTTGACTGTGGCCTATGCTTTGTCATACCATGCTTGATATTGTTTTGGCTTTATGCTTAGTATTATTTGTTGTAGCATGACTTGTTATAAACAATTGAGATTGCTTAATGTGCCTTGGATGAATCATGCGTTGTTTTAGCATATTAAAGCATAGTATAGTGGTATTCTCCTTTGATGCTTTTATTTAGTTGACTTGGCACAAGCTCACACCATGTTATGACTGTCTCAAGTCACCATGGCCTTTATGATCCTTTTTTAGTTTTCAACTTGTAGTATCACTTATGCTTGATCAATGATGTTTTGTCGCTTGCATGATTATGGCTATTATTGCTCTCTTAGTTTGTCGCTCCCAGTCTTTTGCTAGCCTCCACAACTAAGTATGAGTTCCACTCATGCATCCAACTCCCTAAACCAAGTTATTCCAAAGAGTTCACCATACCTATCTATTAGCTTAAGCTATTCCAAGTATATTGATGCTTTTGTTTACCTTCCAAATTAAACTTGTTATGAGAAAACTAGTGATTAAAGCTCTCACGAACTTGATGGCACACTTTAATTTACTTGCCCTTAATAAACTTGAACCATTGTGTCGTCTATGTTGTATATGCTTGCACTTATTTGTTGGAAATTAGCGTAACCATGCTTTCATGGGAACGCTTTCAACATTGCACTTGGTACTTGTACCTAGTTGATATCATGCTCTTTGTATATGGATGTCGTCGGTGTGAAATGAAAGGGGAGCTTGTAAGTCCATGGAGTTATATATATGTGTTAGAGAAACGCTTGGGCCGCTGGTCTAATCCATGGTGACATGGTGGAAACCTGCAGCGTAACCATAATGAGCTGTCTATAAAGCATTCTTCTTATAAAATAAAAGAGTCCTATATTGAGAAAAAAAAGAGAAAAGAAAAAAAAAGACACTATGAAAAGAGGAAATAGAGAAAAAAGCACCATATTCCCATGATAATAAGAAGAATGCTGAGATGCTCGTTATCTGCTTATGCCGTCGGATTGATGACAAGTACACCATGAGGGGGTCCTCGAGGCATGCGGAAGAGAGGGGTGTGAGACGTACGGTGTTCCGGGACGGTGAGCACACAAGTTTACTCAGTTTGAATCCGCTTTTGGATGTGATCATACTCCTGCTAGCAATCCAGTAATACGGCAGAGCTGGAATATGGGTTACAAGGGTTTTGCATGTGCGAGTTGAGATTGTAGACTATTGAGGTGTGCCCTAAAGGCCCTCCCTAGGACGGCTTATATAGATATCCGGCCTAGGGTTTACAGGAGAGATCTATCCGGCTACGACTAAGAGTCGGTTACAGAGTACATCTTGAACTACAAGTAACATTATGGGCCTAAGTTGGTAAGTCTTCTGGTTCTTCCCGTAGCCGGATTGGACTCCATCTTTCTCCTCGACCGGGTCACCTGTGAAGCAATTCTCTAACTCAAGTGGGCCACCCTCTGTCGTGAGGAACCGTGGAGGATACCCTAAAGTATATCCCCAACAAAGAGCCCCGAGGCCTCCAAGACCCAAGGTCGGATTTATCATCGTCTAGCTTGATCTTCGGCTTGCAGAATCTTGAAGGGTTCCTGAAACTTCACAACAAAAAATACGATCCGGGTCTTAAAAGTAAGTCGGACCTATCAACAGGTTTACTCGGATTTTCTAGCTCGATTTCAAACTAAGCCGGAACTTGGTCTCTAACGCCATCTGACACAAGCATGGTCAAGTCACGTCATCTGACAGGCGTTCCGTCAGCACGACCATTGGTGGGTTCGCGGTTCGTGGAACCGAGGCGCCGTTTCAATGCGTGCGTGGAGATCGAGGCGACGCAATCATCGCGTGGGTCCTTCCCAGTTCCTTCCACGATGCGTGGTGGTTACATTGTAGCATTTGCACAAATCTTGGCGCAGGTAGGTGGATATAAGGGGTTTGGATTTTTCCTTCTCCTTTCCACCAGTCCTTTGCCGTTTCCTTTCCTCCCAATCCTGCTGCGTGCACAGAGCTTCCTTGTTCTTCCCCCACAGAGCTCCAAGCACCGCCCCTTTTAGGTCATCTTCTCACCAGAGCAATGGCTTCATCTTCTTCCTCCAGTTTGACGGCAGTGGTGGCGGCGGCGATGGCGGAAGCAGTAGCGGAGAAAGAGAGCTCAAGGATCTGGATTCTCGCGCCTCAATGAGAAGGGCCTCAAGAACGTGGAGAAGGAGGGGATTCTCATCGCCGCGACCGGCGGAGCGGCCGGAACCTGCCACCAACTCAAGATGGCGTAGTGGGTCCACTTTGGCACCCACCTCGATAGAGGTCTGTTCTTTCCTCCCTCGAGTTCTTCTCCGAGGTGATAGATCATTTTAGAGTTCAACTCACAATCTTCCTCCCAACTCTCTCTTAGATATGAGTGCGTATGTTTCGCTTTAGGAGGGCTTTCGGCATTAGGCCGAGTTTGACTCTCTTACGGTACTATTTCCATGTCCAAAGGTATTCCATTACTGCTGGTGTTCCTTACATCATCGGCACTATCCGCTTTTCACTTAGACGCGATCGGGCTTATCCCAAGATTCTAGCCAGTGACTCGGTCAAACAATGGCCGGCCACTTTTTTCTATCATAGGGATATTCCAGCTCCCGACAAAGCTATCGCTTGTCGGCTTTTGTCGACGAGCTGCCATGGCCCAACCTTCTTGGGATTTAGGCTGCTCGGCTCACCGGCGATCTGATCCTTGCTAAGAGGCGGATCGAATACTTAATCAAACACAAGGATTTGAAAGGATCCGACTTGGTTCTGCTGGGTCTCACGTCGGATCCAGCCTCTCCAAGATTACGGAACCCATCGATGCACTCCATCACATCGTCCCAAAGATTCCCTCCGCATCAGCTCCAAAGCCTTCACCACACAGGGCTACATAAGCCATATTAAGTGGTTGATCAAGGAGCGAATCTAGAGGAGAATCTCGGAGGTTTCTCTGGACATGCACACGGCGGACAACCCCATAGTGCCTAGAAGCTTCCATCAAGATACTTTTTATGTGTTTCATTCTTTGAGTTATACCGCAATCTGATATGTGTTTCTTTTTCAGCTTGCTGACCTCCCCGTGTATGATCTTGCTCCGCTCTAAGGATATCCTCCGTAGTTATCTCAAGATGTGGAGTTAGGTCCACTGCCGTATCATGCACTCAAGAAGCACAAAGCTTGGTGGCTATTGGCACAAAGGAGGTGTCTGTCGTGAAGAGGTAACATTCAATCAGAACTTCCGCCTTTGTGCCTTATTCAAATTTCTTTCCGAGATGTAATGTTTTCCGACTTTTACTACATTCTCAGAGCAAAACCGCTTCGTCAAGACCAAGGAAAGGGATTCTTCAAGCCGCTGCGGCATTTAAACTTACCATAGCTTCCTCGTCGTGGCTCCTCGACTCCTACCCCTCAACCTTCTCGCAATGCCGGTTATCTCGTACGGACGCGGAAGATCCGCTCCTTCAACGGGCTGCAGAACCTTGATCACAAACTGGCCACGCCACCGAGAGGATTAGACTGGTGAGCTTCAATAGCTCAGTAATTCCTCGACTCTCGCCAAAAGGTGGTTGTTGAAGTGAACGCGGTTTGGATAAACTCACCATGAACAATATGTAAGTTGATTTCCAACTCCTAACTTTCCTTTATTGTATTTTATATCATATCCTCTAGCCCCCAAGCATGAAGTAGGATGAACAATCCAGGTTTATGCTTTATTAGGATGTCAAAGAACGAACTAGTGTAGTTTCTAAGGCTCGTGCTAATATTTTAGCAAAATATTAGCCTAGTCTTAAGTAGTCGACTTTGGGTATTCGACTTACGTAAAGCATGTTCCTATAACCAGAATTAATGACAAATGTCTGCGATAAGCGGAGAGAGATCAAAGCTCTCCGGCTTAAAAATGCTGAGCTTAAAGTTGCCAAGGATGAGGCCGAAGGTAAACATTTCGAGACTCAAACCTTGTCTTTGTTATTTTCAATGTCGAATTTTTCTGAACTTTGTTCTTTTTGACTTACAGCGTTGGTGAAACAATCCACGCCATGATTGAAGAGGCCGAGAACCTCAAGACCCCGGTGGTGGAGAACAAGGAGCTTCGCCAAGAGCTAGATCAGCTCAAGGCCAATCATGAAAAGAGCATAGCTCAAGTCCTTGAATCCTCCTCCATGGCCACTGAAGAGCATGATCGCAAGATTGCTGCTCAAGATAAAATAATCTTGGACCTCAAGAATGAGCTTGACAGAGAGAAGGACATGTCCCAGGCACTCCGGGCTGAACTCCAGAGTCTCCGGGAGGAGAAGACCAAAATTGACGACGTCATTTTTGGTACGTTCCATCTATCTGACTTGTCTCTTTCTTCAAATTTTACCAATGTTGGATTTTTCTTAACTTGTTTTGTGTATAGGTCCTCTGAACTTGACGGACTCTTCCTCCTCCGAGCCTTGCACCCACCGGCTTACCCAAGTCGGTGACCTGCTTCATGACTTCCGCCAGTCCCTTGAGGACGTCGGCGAAGCTCTCAAGATTCCAGACATGCCAAGCATGTCGGACTTCCAGGTGCGGGACAAGGCGAAGGAGATGCATAACTTGTTCAGATCGAACATGTCCTATGCACGGATCGCCTTGAACGCTCACCATGGTCATGAGCCACCATGGAAACATGGAAATATGGCAAGTGACCGAGGGAAAATGCAAGGTAGACGAAGACGGCCAGGAGCAATACCTTCAAGCCATCATGCACTCATGCACCAGATATGGGTGTCACGTGGCTGACCTGACCAGCTACGAGATCCCCTTCTTCACCCGCGTGGATACTCCGCCTCCTCCTCCGAAAGAACCAACAGAAGTTTCCGACGATGAACGCACCAACTCGGATGCGGACATCTCGGAACGATATCAAGGCGGAGTAACCAGCAAGCCAGCAGCTCCTTCATCTCCTCTTGCATCGTAGACCAGAAACTTATGTATTATTCCAGAAAAAACATGATGCGTTTGTAAATATGTAATACTTTAACTTTGCGAGTGCTAAGCTTTTGATCTATTCAGCACTTTTCGGCTTTGAAAATTTTTTGTGTGCCTGAAATGTTTACATAAGCACTTGTATTTTTTCGTCTCTACTTATCATTTATCTGGCTTTCCGCCTCATCCCTTTCGTGAGTCATTAAACCTTCCACGGAAACTTTCTTGCAACGGCTCAATTGCTAAACCAGTTTAAACTCGGAACAAAGCCGGCTTCCAGTACCAACAATTCACTACTTGGAAAATGCCCGCATCCAGCAATTCAAACAAATAACCAAAGTAAAGACTAGAAACTTTAGAGTTATACCTGAAGGTAGCACTTTTAGAATCGGAAATCTAAACCAGAACGAACATGAGCATAAAGTACTTTCAAGCATTCTGGGATTTTCGACTATGACATGATCATTCAGAAATAAGATGGTAACAACTTCTCAGAAAAAATTTGAGGCAACCAAAACTTTTATTTCTCACAGAACATATACATATGTATGATTACAAAGAAAGGTAAACTAAGAATAAAAGGGACGTAGCTGAGCAATATTCCATGGTCTGTCCAACTCATCCGGATTTATACTGCCTCCAGCTCTCTTTCTCTTCTTAGTAGCAGGTCTTTCTTTGACTGGCCTCATGTCAGTTAAGTAGTACGATCTATTGTGCAATACTCGACTAACTAAAAAGGGCCCTTACCATACTGGGGAAAGTTTGTGCTTTCTTTGTTGCACAAGCCGGAGAACCAAATCACCTTTATTGAAGGATCTATTTCGGACTCTCTTGCTATGATATTTGCGTAACTTCTGCTGATAGGCTATATATCTCATTTCAGCAACGACGCGAACTTCTTCGACTAAGTCGAGATTGTTTTGTCGAGAAATCTTGGCATCCACTTCAATGTACGCGGCCACTCTAGGAGAAGTGTGAATCAAATCACTAGGAAGAACTGCTTTTGCGCCAAAGACCAAGAAGAAAGGTGTGTATCCTGTTGACCTGTTTGGAGTTGTTCGTAAACTCCAAATTACAGAGGGTAGTTCTCTGCCCAAGCCCCCGCAGCATGTTGTAGTGGTGCTTCGAGTCTCGGTTTTAGGCCTTGTAAGATTAAACCATTTGCTCTTTTGACTTGTCCGTTAGCTTGTGGATGTGCGACTAACGCAATGTCAAGCCGGATATTTTGCTCGTCGTAGAATTCAGCCAATTCTCCCATAGAAAAGTTACTCCCGTTGTCCATGATAATGCTATGCGGATAACCATACTGGATTATAACATCCTCGACAAATCTTTTGGTTGTTGCTCCATCACAACTTGTGACGGGTTTAGCCTCAATCCATTTGGTGAATTTATCCACCATCACTAAGAGGTGAGTAAATCCACTTGGAGCTTGTTTAAAAGGTCCTACCATATCAAGCCCCAGACATAAGGGCCATGTTATAGGTAGTGTTCGCATCTGATCAGCCTGATCATTAGGTTGCTTGGAGTACTTTTGTCAGCCTTTGCACGTCTTGTCTAATCGTTCGCATCTGCTACATGTAAGCCAGAAAAATCTGTGTCGAAAAGCTTTTACCACTAAAGATTTGGCTGCAGCGTGGTGACCACACTCGCCTTCGTGGATTTCCCTTAAGATTTCCACTCCTTCTTCCGGAGATACACAGCGCTGAAACCCCCCAGAAACACTCCGTTTATAGAGCTCACCTTTAACAATAGTATAGGCTTTAGCTCGTCGGATAATCTTCCGGGTCAGCACCTCGTCTTCGGGTAATTTGCCATCTACCAAATAATCGAGGTAGGGTTGAGTCCATCTGGGAATTACAGCCAGAACTGCTATTAAAGGTGAGTCGGATTTGGTCGGATATTCCTCATCCACTCCCTTTATTGAGGGAACTTTGAGGTGCTCTAAAAAAGCGCCATTCGGGACCTCTTTCCGCGCAGAACCTATCTGAGATAGTGCATCTGCTTCCTCATTTTCTGCTTGAGGGATGTATTGAACTTCAAACCCTTCGAATGATTTAGATAGATCATCCACGACAGCTTTATATGCTGCCATGTGTTTATTTGCATTACAAATATCCGACACTTGTTGAGCAACAAGATCTGAATCTCCGTAACACATCAAACGTCGAATGTCGATATCCTTAGCAATCCGGATTCCATGCAGCAGTGCTTCATACTCGGCAATATTGTTTGTCGTTGTGAAGTGGATCTGCAACACATACAAAAGTTTATCTCCTTGGGGTGATTTGAGCACCACGCCAGCCCCCGAGCCCCCTCGAGCCTTAGACCCGTCAAAAAATAGGGTCCAATATTCTGACTCAGGGAGGATCATATTCTCCTTCGTCTCTGTCCAATCAGCGACAAAGTCAGCAAGGATCTAGGATTTGATTGCTGCCTGAGGTTTGTACTCAATATCGAAAGCTGAGAGCTCTATGCCCCATTTGGCGACGCGTCCTGTGGCGTCGCTGTTGTTGATTATATCTCTCATGGGAGCTGTGCTCACCATGGTAATTGGATGCTCCTGAAAGTAGTGTCGTAACTTACGAGATGCTAGAAAAACACTGTAATCCAACTTTTGATAGTGCGGATACCGCTGTTTTGATTCTGTCAGAACCTCGCTAACAAAGTAAGTCGGACGCTGCACCAGGTGTTCCTGATTTTCCTCTGGTCTCTCCACCACCTTGACGATACTAACGACCTTATTTGTCGCAGCAATATAAAGCAACATCGGTTCCTGAGGTTTCGGCGCTGCAAGGATGGGAGCAGATGAGAGTACTTTCTTCAGGTCTTGTAAAGCTTCAGCTTCACCGTTCGAGAGAAAATCTTTGGTCTTCTTCAGAGTTTGTATAATGGTGGCTCTCTTTCACCAAGCCGCTTACAAATCGTCACCGCAGCAATGCAACCATTAATCTTTGTACGTCCTTGAAAGTTGGCCTGGAAATATTAAGAATAGCCTTGATCTTGTCACGGTTCACCTCTATGCCTCTTTGAGACACGATGAAACCTAACAATTTTCCTACTGGTATTCCAAAGAAGCATTTCTTCGGGTTAAGCATGATGTTGTATTTTCGTAGATTGGCGAATGTTTCCTCCAAGTCGGAAATTAGCGTTTCCTTCTTTTTGGAAATCACCACGATATCATCCACGTATCATGTACATTGCGTCCGAGTTGGTCATGGAGGCAGCGTTGCATCATATCTTGTGCGTAGCTCTCCTGGTTCTTCAGCCCAAAGGGCATCGTAACAAATAGAAGGTTCGAAGGGGTTATGAATGAAGTTTGACTTTGTCGATTCCTTCATCCGGATTTGGTGATAACCGGAATATGCGTCGAGAAAACAGAGGAGTTCCTAGCCTGCCGTAGAGTCGATGACTTGATCAATTCTAGGCAGAGCGAACGAATCTTTTGGACAAGCCTTGTTCAAGGCGGTATAATCAACACACATCCTTAAATCAGTGGTGTCCTTTTTAGGGACCATTACAGGATTGGCCGACCACTCAGTGTGGATGACCTCTTCTATGAATCCGGCTAACTCGAGCCGTGCTAGTTCCTTAGCTATTGCCATACGCTTTTCGTCGCCAAACCGTCGTAGGGACTGTTTGACGGGTTTAGCATTCGGGTTTACATTTAGAGAGTGCTCGGCAAGTTCCCTAGGTACTCCGGTCATGTCAGATGGCTACCATGCGAAGATATCTTGATTTGCTTGGAGGAACTTGACGAGCGCGCTTTCCTATGAGCTATCTAGGCCTACGCCTATCTGGGTCACCTTGGAGGGGTCATCATCCTTCAACGGTGCTTTCTTTGTCTCTTCTGATGCCTTGAACTCCGGATTTGGCTTGGTCACCTCCTTCTTCGTTGCGGGCATCTCGAACGGATCTATGCTCTTCTTGATCTCCTGGTACTCCTGGGCGTGCAGCACGGCTTCGGCAAAGGCGGCATTTCCATCCTCGCACTCTCGCGCTTTCTTCGGGTCTCCTCTGATGGTGATCACGCCGTTGGGACCTAGAATTTTCATCATATTGTAAATGTAACACGGACGAGCCATGAAAGCCCAGTAAGCCGGACGTCCGAATATAGCATGGTATGCGCTCTTGAACGGGACCACTTCCAAGGAAAGTGCCTCCGTCCAATAATTCTTTGGAGTTCCAAAGGTAACATCCAAAGTGATCTCTCCTTGGGAATTATCTTGTCTTCCTGGGACAACTCCATGAAAAATCACAGAGCTATGGTTCAGCTGGGTCTCCAAGATCTTCATCCGGCGTAGCGTTTCGACATAGAGAATATTGATGTCATACCACGTCCATGAGGGTCTTGGAGAAACCATAACCGTCAATAAGTGGGTTGACGATTAAGGCATATTTTCCTCGCCTATGTAACTTGGGCGGATGATCATCGCGGTCAAATGTGATTGCCACTTCCGACCAGTCCAGATACTGTGGGACAGCCGGAACTGTTGCATTGAGCTCGTGTAGAACTGCTTTCTTGATCTTTGCTGGTTGAGATCTGAGGAAAGTGACATAAGTGTCCTTCTTGGTGGGAAAAGTCTTCTTCCCTTCCGACTTGGGATTTGAAACATCGGCTTCCTCCATGTCGGAATCTTCCTTGGTCTCTTTGTCCTTTTCAGGATTTTTCTTTCCCTTCTTCCGCTTAGCTTTGTAGCCCGCGGTGTCATCTCTTTTGATGTCGTCATTGAAACGACATTTAGCGTTGGTGTGGGACGAGCCCCCATTGGCGTCTAGGTGATGCACACATGGGTTATTGTCAATGTCGGCCCAAGAGTAGGTTTTGCCTGGTTGCTGTTCTCCTCTACCTTGGACCCTTGAAGTCCCACAGCCACACCCGCGGCCTCCGCCACGTCCTCCTCGTCCTCCAGACCCGGAAACAGTAGTAACCACCGATGTTTTCGTGTTGGGTTTTTCCTCCGAGGTGTTCTTACGTTTCTGAGCTTGTTGCTTTGTTTTTGCCGACTGAGGTACAGCTAGGGCATTGAGCAATCCCTCTGCATCGTCGTCGGCATCTGCATACTTGCTCGCTGTTAATATCATCTCTCCCAAATCAGTGACCTTGTCACACTTCAAGCGATGACGCAGTAGACCAATTGGGAGACCTGCAATGAAAGCTTCAATCGCAGTTTGATCATTTACTCCCTCACAGGAGTTCTTGGTGTCGATCCATCGTCCAAGGTAGTCCCGTCAAGTTTCTTGACTTTACGGGTGTAGCTGTAGGTCTCCCTCGAGCAGGGCCTCTGATATGTTCCTTCGAAATTACGAAAGAACGCACTTTGCATGTCATACCAGTTATGGATGGTGTTCTCCGAAAGTTCATTGAGCCATGATCGCGCCGTCTTCCACAACATAAGTGGGAGATATCGGGTTGCGACCAGGCTGTTTCCGCCTTTGGCGTCTGACAAGCTTGGAAAAAATCCTGTAGCCAAGTGTCTGGCCGAGCAATGCCATCATAGGCTTGGATGTGCCTTGAGATAGCAAATCCTTCCGGGAATCTTGTAGCTCCGATGCGTGGTCCGAAGCACTTTGGGCCCACGTACATGTCATCGTTTTCATAGCGCCGCGCCTCTATGTTGGAATTGATCCTGTGCCTTGTGTCGTTCGGGGATAGAGATCGTCCCGAATGTCGGCTGTGGCTGCGGTGCCTTGGAGTCGGACTTCGTCTTCTGCCACCACCTCCTCCGCCATGTCGTCCTCCTTGCCCTCCATGGGAGCCGTTGTGATGACTGTGTGGTGGAGAGGGTGGTGCAGCTAGATAGTTTCTGGATGATCGCCGGCCTCCGTCTGGAGCGTCATTATTCCGGTTCCGGGGAGGATCTTGACTATGACAAGCCCCCTGCCGGCTTGTTCCAGCGTGGTTTCCGTCGTTCCTTCGTCCATCGTTCCTACCATGGTAAGGATCAGCCGGACAGCTCGTATATTTACGAGGTGGCATTTTTTGACGATCCTCCTCCCGTCGTTTCTCTTTATCTTCTCCCCTTCGATTGTTAGATTCTCGTCGGGGAGGGTTCGTCAGATTCAGTGCAGCAATGGCGTCTTTTTGGCACCGGAGCAGCGTTACTCGATTGGCGTGGTCTTGTAGTGCTGTCCTGACGATTAGTTCTTGAATAATTATCTTCCCGGCGTTTGGGCGATGATACTGCTCCCGGACGTGATGGGGTCTTACGTCAGCCCATGCCGGATCTGTGCGACATTGGTCAGAATCCGAGACCAGTTTTTGACTTCTGGACAGGGCGACCTTTTGCTACTTCAGTCCCTTATTGAGTAGCTTGATACCCAAACGGATCTCCTCTGGTCCTGGATTAGCCGATAAATTTCTCGGCCACGGTATTCTGATGGGATTGGGTATACCCAATCTCCTTTGCTATCTTTCCGTGGCTTCCCCATCTCATCTCCGAAAAGGACAGCACGGACAGTTGGGAACTGGTTGTCATTGGTGTGACGTTTCCGTGTCTTCTGGTGCAACCGAGACATGTAGTCCTTAGTTGCCATGCGTTTCTTCTCCACCTCGATGTTTTTGGCTTCATCGAGGAGTTGTTGACGACGCGCTTCTAGGGCTTGGGCCCTTTCATCCAGCTCATCTGCAGTAAGTTCTGCAGCTGTAGGGATAGGTGTGGTTAATGCAGCATCGATGAGTTTACGTGCACCTTCGGTGATCACGTGTCCATCCACCGATTCTTCTTTTTTCGGCTCGTCTGGGATAAGTGCTCCATCCAAGTCTTCTTCGTATTCCTCGGCAATCACCTCCTCAGCCAGAGGGTCTTTTGCCAGGATCTTGTTTTTCTTGTTCTTCTTCTTTGCCTTCTTGGCAGCGACAGTAGCAAAGACAGCTTTGGGTCCATTTACCGGAGTCTAGCTCTGATCGGTACTTTCGACATCTAGACCTCGGGATTATCTCCGGCGTCCATGTCATCCCGTTTCGAGAGTGTTCCCCGGATCCTTCATCCATGGCTTCTCCTTCTTCTACAGCTTTGGAGTTATACTCCTCTTCATATTCCACGGAGAACTTTCGGAAATATGCCGACGTCATCGATTCATCCGAGGATGCGGGTACGTCGGCGTTTGTTCCAATTGCCTCCAGCACCGAGTCGGTGTTTTCTCCAGCATCGGCAGAGCCGGATCCGGATCCCACATATCCGACGAAGTGCGACACGTGCTTCTGAGGTACTGCGGCTTTCACGATCAGCCATGAAACTTTTGATGGTCTCGAGAATTGCCTCTGCTCTTTCGCCTTGCAGTATCATACGTCGTTATGTGTACCTTAGGAAAGGTCTGTCTGTCCCAGCATCAGCAGAGCCGGAATTAGTGTCACTGATATGCTCCTCCTGGATTTTGACTTTCGCGGGTGGGTCGATCTAGGATTCGGCTCCTCCAGGGAGATCCACTCCAGATTCGACTTGGACCGCTAGGTCTTCTTCAGGCTCGGATTTCTCCACTATCTCTACAACTAGTGCGGGCTGGGTGGGATTAGGGTTTTCGAGATCCGAACTCCGCCTCCACGGACAAAGGGGACCCGGAAGATTCTTCGCCTCTATCATCACCACCGGGTGGGTTGGGCAGGTTCAGTAAAACCGATCTAAACATCGATCTCGCCAAAGGACATGATTGTGTAGGCGACACGGCCTCCCTAGCGGAATCCAAGTCTCGCCGTGAGCGATGAGAGGGACGTCTGGCGTGAGGATGCGACCGACGGTGATAGTCTCGCGATTCGATTCCGATTCTTGTAGAACGCAGATCCGAAGCTCACTTGCCCCACGGTGGGCGCCAACTATCGTCGGATTGATGATAAATGCGCCATGAGGGGTCCTCGAGGCGTCTGGAAGAGAGGTGTGAGACGTATGGTGTTCGGGACGGTGAGCACACAAGTTTACCCAGGTTGAATCCACCGGCTTTGGACGGATCCTACTCTGCTAGCAATCGATGTCTGGCGAGCCGGAATATGGGTTACAAGGGTTTCGCCTGTGCGAGTTGAGATTATAGACTATTGAGGTGTGCCCTAAAGGCTCTCCCTAGGACGACTTATATAGATATTCAGCCTAGGGTTTCTGAAAGAGATCTATCCGCTACGACTAAGAGTCGTTACACGATACATCTTGAAATACAAGTAACATTATGGGCCTAAGTCGGTAAGTCCTCGGCCTTCCCAGAGCGGATTGGACTCCGTCTTTCTCCTGACTAGCCGCCTGTGAAGCAATGCTCTAACCCAGTGGGCCACCCTGGTCAATGAGGAACTGTGAGGATACCGGAAAGTATATCCCCAACAGCTTGCCTTGTCATTTTGATATGGGGATTCTTCCGTATCATCAGACAAGGGTACCCCATTGGCAGTTCTCTATGATACAGATGTACTTACGATGACAAGAACTTACCGGTGACTAAACTTGAGTAGCATGAGGAGCGGCCCTCGTATACAAGAGACATGAGATTTCTGACTTATACTTCGTCAAGCATGTACACCATAGTTTGTTCACTTTAACCTTAATCACTTCAAGATGCTTATGATAGGAGCAATGAGAGCTGAAAGCTATAAGTACCATAATTTTTGGAAGCTCTTTATGAGACTTGAATCCCTACTTCCTTTTACAAAGGCCTTTCTTCTACCATTATATTGAGTCTCCACCTTCTATCTTTATGCACCTACTTTGAGAGCATAGTGGCCATTCTTAGTTCTATGTGCATTGTCCCAAGACTAGTTAATTGATGCATAACTTGATATTGCTTGTTTTAAACTATTGTATCTAGTCACTCTTATGAACTTTGAAGGTGTCCTATGCATTTATATTTGCTACTCTATGAAGGACAAGCTGAATACTATTATGGTATGTTTTCTTTATGTGAAACAAACAAACGTCTTGCAAAGCATTGTTATTCATGAATCTTTTGTTTGTGCCTTTTCATGTTGCATCATAGTTTCTTTGCTTATTGCTAGAACTTTGTCTTTCATGTTATCATTGAAGTACTATGATCCCAGCTTTGAATGTTTTGCAAATACTTTGATCAAGTCTTTGATGGTGCATGTCACCTCAAAAATTATTCTTTCTTTTTATCACTTACCTACTCGAGGAATGACGAGAGTTAAGCTTGGGGATATTGATACATTGCAAATGTATCTATAATTTTTGATGTTCCATGCTTAGTTTTATCCACTTTCTTGTGTTTTGTTCCAACTTTGGAGTACTTTTCATATGATTTCTTGGACTAACCTATTAACAAGAGCCATAGTGCCAGTTGCCTATTTCCTACTGTTTTTGGTTCCAAAAAAGTCAGAAAATGAATATTCTTGGAATTGGACAGGACAAAAGCCAAAGTGCCTATTTTTCCAGAAGGGATCAAGTGCCAGAATACGAGACGAAGAAGGGCCAGAGACTGGCCACACCACCTGGCCACGCGACCAGGCTGGGCCCACGCCAGGGGGTGGTGTGATGGCCCCTGGCACCCCCTCGGTCTCTCCTTCCGCCTATAAGATGCCCTCGGGACGAAAACCCTAAGTACCCGAACAAAAATCCACGAAAGAGTTTGTAGCCGCCGTCATCTCCATCCCTAGATCGGGAGGGATCTGAAGCTCTTCCCGGCACCCTGCCGGAGAGGGGAATTCACCCTGGAGGCCTTCTTCATCACCATGCAAGCCTCCGGTGTGATGCGTGAGTAGTTCATCTTTGGACTACGGATCCATGTAGTAGCTAGATGGTTGGTTCTCCTCCTTTGTGCTTTCATGTCTAGATCTTGTGAGCTCCGTTCATGATCAACATCATCTATTTGTAATTCATACATGTTGTGTTTGCGGGGATCCGGTGGATATTGAGATGCTATTTCAAATTGATTATTGATTCTATCATGTCTTTGTTATTTGTGATCTTGCATGCTTTCCATTGTTAGTAGCTATCTTGGCCAAGTAGATGCTAGCAACTCCAAGAGTTAGTATTTATGCTCGATAGTGGGTTCATGCCTCCGTAACTGGGAAGTGATAGAAATCTCTAAGGTACTAGATGTGTTGTTGCTACTAGGTAGAAAACAACAATCCTTTGTTCATAGAACAATCGTATTGTTTACTTTACACGCAGTTCATAAAGCAATAATCTGTTGCTTGCAACTTAATACTGGAGGGGGTTCGAATGATAACCTGAAGGTGGATTATTAGTCATAGATGTAGTTGGATGGCAGTCTATGTATTATGTTGTAATGCCCAATCAAGTCTCAAAGGAGTCAAGATGATTAGTATATGCTTGTATTGCTTTCTCGATGTTTGTCAATTGCCCCGCTGTAATTTGTTCACCCAGCATGTTATCTATCTAAGGAGAGCCACCTCTAGTGAACTATGGATCCCGATCCTTTCTCTTTACATACAATCTACAACTATTTGCTGCTTTTTGTTTACTTTCTGCAAACTTTTACTTCTTTCCATTCGATACGTTTAATCCTTTGTTTTCCACAAAACACGGTGAGATTGACAACCTCATCGCAAGTTGGGGACAAAGTTTTGTGGTTGTGTTGTGTAGGTCTCCACGTTGCTACTAGCACCGGTAGTGCGCCCTGCCAAAGCTCAGCTAGTAACACCTTTGGGGTGTTTCCTTGCTCCTACTGGTTCGATTAAACCTTGGTTTCATAACTGAGGGAAACTTGTTGTTGTGCTCATCATACCTTCCTCTTGGGGTTCCCAACGAGCTCTACATCATCATTGCACCAGCACTTTTCTGGGCGCCTTACACAGATCCATCATAGCCTTGTCCTTGTTGGCCACCATTTCTAGGAGGACGATTCGCCCCCCCCTATACGGAGGAGGATACTCTGGCTCATGCTGGCGGCCAGGGTTGCCGTATGGGGCATCGTAGCCATGTTGCACCGTGTTGGTCGAAGAGGACCACCCGCCCTCGTCCTAAGCCTGGAGGGACTCGTACAAGAGGATGGCGGAGTAGAACTCGTCGTACGGAATCGATTTGTTGCCGAATGTGAGCGTGGTGGTGACAGAGTTGTACGCAAACCCGATCCCGATGACGATGTAATCGACGAGCTCATCGTTGTTGATGGGGGACCCAGTGGTGGCCATGGCATCGGCAAAAGACTTCATCTTGTGCATGTATGCGATAGCGGAGAGATCCTCCTTACGAGTGGAGGACAGTTGATGGCGGATGTGGCGCACATTAGCGCGACTCTGGGCACCGTTCATGGTGTGGATGTCGTTCCACACCGTAGCAGCAGTCTTGCAACCGAGGAGCTGGTTGATGATGTCAGGCTCCATGGAGCCGAGGAGATAGCCGATGACCTTCTGATCGGTAGACCACTAGCGCGCGTACTCTAGGTTCACGACGGTGATGGCCTTGTTCCCCTCTCCCTGGGTGACGGTCTTCTCGGGCGCCGCGACATTCTCGTCGAGATGATGGTGAAGGCCGGTGCCGGCGAGGTTGGGGAGGAGAAGACCCTTCCATAGGGCAAAGTTGCCCACCTCCAGGCGGACGGAGACCGCCGGGAACACCACCTATGACTGGACGAATGCGGTTGTGATGAGGCAATCTCCCTGATGGACTCCAAGAGGGAGAGAGCAGAAGACGTCATCGCGGCGGTGGCGAACGGATCTCGCGGCAGCAGCAGAGCGGACTTGCGGCGGCAGCAGTATTAGCTCTGATACCAATTTTGAAGAATATGTTTCGTGGGGTCTAAGCATCCACCTCTCCTCTTTTTTGAAAGCTCATATATATTAGGTCTGCAAGCCGCCTCATTAAAACCTTCCAGTCCCCATAGGTACCCTGGTAAGGAAAAAGAGTGCGTCTGAAACTTGCAGCCTTTAAAATATAGTTACATCGTTTGTGAGAAGCTCAAAAAGAAAATCCGGCGGATCCTCCATCCAAACGGTATGGGGTCCCTCCGCCTTACAAGCCAGAGTATGAGCTACCATATTACATTCTCTATGACTATGAACAAAAGAAACTTGAGCAAAGCCTCGAGCTAGGAAGACGCACTCCTCATAGATAGCCGCTAATGCCCCAATGGAGTTGCCGCCTTCATTCATAGTAGAGATGACTTCTATACAATCGCTATTGACTACAATCTTGGTGCATCCCACTTGACCTGCCAAAAGAAGGCCATCACGTAGCGCCGTCGCTTCTGCCGATGGAGCATCCAAAATATAATCAATGCCACTATTAGCACATATGATAAAGGAGCCTTTGTCGTCGCGGATTACAGCTCCTGTAGCACCCTTACCAGTCTCCAGCGAAGCATCAACATTTAATTTGCAAAAGCCTCAATGCTTCTCCCATCCACCTCGACGGACCACCGAATTCTTTTTGCTCGCCTTAGAGTAGTTTGCCGCAATAGCTGCTATTGCTTGAGCCGTTCTCATCGGATTTACAATTGATTCCCCATGTGCCACCTGCCTCCTTTGCCACCAAATATACCAACAGGAAGTAATAAGCAATTCTTTCATACCAATATCGGCAGTACGTGGAGCTGGCTTATCAGGCAGCCGAATTAATGCCTCAAGAACACCCGGCCCCAATCTATCGACAATGCTCATCTCATCAATGATCTCCATAAGTCCCAAGTTTCTCCAAATTTCTAGGACCCTGGGACACTGGAAAAAGGTGTGTAAAGTATCTTCACAATAAATCTCACAAACTGGACAGAGGCTACTCGTTGCAATATGTATGTTCGCGAGAACAGATTGGCGAAGAATAGTGCCATGCAACAGTCTCCATGTAAATATTTTGACTTTAGCCGACGCTTTTAGAGACCAAAGTTTACCCCATACTGGATTAATTTTTGACGTACTCTGATCATTTGTACGTAACAGTTTTCTGCCATGTTGATGATCTCACTGAGTATAATATGCTGATCGAACCGTAAACATACCTGACTTTGTAAAATTCCAGGAAATAAAATCCTCCATCATCCCTACCGACAAGGGAATCTTGAGGATTTTGTTCACGTCAACTGGTAAGAAAAGTTCATGAAGGATCTCTACATCCCACGTTCTTGTGTTTAGATCAATTAATTCAGAAACTTTTGTAAGGACTATATTACCTCGGCGAGAAATGATTTTCCTTGTTGGACTAGATGGAATTCACGGGTCTTCCCAGATATTGATGTCATGATTTTCCTTGTTGGACTAGATGGAATCCACGGGTCTTCCTAGATATTGATGTCAAGCCCATTTCCCACTCTCCAAATATAGCCTTTCTTGAAAGTTTGAATGCCATGCCAAATACTCATCGGTATAAGAGGAGCCCTTCTTGATTCAACATTGAGAAGGTCACCATTAGGATAGTATTTTGCCTTTAAAACTCTAGCGCAGAGGGAATTTGGTTCACATAACAGTCGCCAGACTTGTTTAGCAAGCATCGCCAAATTAAAGCATTCCAAATCTCTGAATCCCATACCACCTTTTTTATTTGGTATACACATTTTCCACCACGCAAACCAATGCATATGTTTCTAATCATCATCATCTCCCCACCAGTAACGGGCCATAGCATCTGTGAACCCTTTTATTACTTGTTTAGGGAGTCTGAATACCGACATCGCATACGCTGGAATAGCCTGCGCCACAGCTTTTAAAAGGACCTCTTTACCACCAAAAGAAAGAAGCTTCTCCATGTATCCTTTCAATCTACTACAGATTTTGTCCACCAAGTGCATAAAACAATTAGTTTTATCAACCCAACTAAGGGCGGGAACCCAAGATATTTGTCGGTGATGGCTTCGGTTAATATATTTAGTTCCAAATAAATGTTCTCCTTAACCTCCACAGACGTGCAAGGACCGAAAAATATACTGGACTTCCCGGCACTGACCAATTGACCCGACGAGTTACAGTAGTCGTCTAGAATCTTATGTAGCACTTTAGCATTCTGGATATCAGCTCGCACGAGGATTAACGAATCATCTGCAAACAGGAGGTGTGAAACTGCAGGAGCATCTTGACATACCTTTACCCCAATCAGATTTCCCGCCTCCTCATAATTAAGCAAACTAGTAAGACCTTCCGCACATAAAAGAAATAAATAAGTGGATAAAGGATCACCTTGTCGCAGACACCTTGAAGGGACAAAAACCTCAGAATCATTACCATTAGTCCGCACTTGATACTTGACTGATCTCACGCAATTCATGATAAGTTGAATCCATCCTAGATCAAAGCCAAGTCTAATCATCATCCTCTCTAAGAAAGACCACTCCACCCGGTTATATGCTTTGTGCATATCCAACTTGATAGCACAAAGGCCATATTTTCCAGAGTTCTTCTTTTTAATAGCATGATAAGACTCATATGCTACCAAAAATTATCAGTTATTAGGCGCCCCAGAACAAAGGCACTCTGTGTAGAAGATATAATCTCTGGAAGAATTTCTTTCAATCTTTTAGCAATGACTTTCGATATAACTTTATATAGGACATTGGAGAGGCTAATAGGCCGGAATTGAGTGATGTTATCCGGACTATTCACCTTGGGGATCAACACAATGGTGTCATTCCATCCTTCACGGATGGTTTTGAATTAATTGCCAATAGGACCTCATCTTAGTTCCTCTCCAAAAAGGCTCCAGTATTTCTTGAAGAAAATTGCATGCATGCCATCCGGTCCAGGAGCCTTAAGGTCCCCAATACTAAATAAAGCTTGCCTAACTTCCTCCCGCGTATACTCAGCGCACAGAGCCTCATTCATGGCTGTAGTAACACACGGTTTAACCTTCTACTTCATTATCTGGTAAACTAATTTCAGATTTAAAGAGGCCATCAAAGTAACTCCGAATATGATCTGAGAGGACGTCCTGATCCTCAATCCAATCCCCTGAATCATCCTTTAATTTTTTAATAAGATTTCTTTTCCTCCTAGCCGAAGCAAACTTGTGAAAGAAATTAGTATTCATGTCCCCATACTTCATCCAATTTGCCCGGCTCCGCTGAACCCATTTGATTTCCTCTTGTTCATGAATATTTTCAATCTCAATCTGTATGTCATGCAGTCTTGTCGTCGCTTGATCAGAGAGTGGGCCATTCATGACCGAATTCATCCCCTGTTGCAGCTCATCAAGGCGATGGCGGGGCTGTTTTAAAACCTCTCGATCCCAGTCGTGTAAAGCCAAGTGTACCTCCTTTAGCTTGTAAGCCAGATTACCTGGTTCAGCCGCATGGGATGAAACCCATGCCGAATTCACTATTGAGTCAAAGGACTCCTCCAGTAGCCAACGTGCTTCAAAAGCTTTCTCCCCTTGAAGATGCCTCGAGGTTGATTCAAGAAAAGAGCAGTCCATAGAAATAGGGCGATGATCCGATTTGGAGTAGTCTTCATGTACCACTCCTGCCATATGGACAATAGCCATGTCTAGTCTTTCTCTAATACTACCTCGTCTCCATGTGAATAACTCACCAAAGTAACCCATAACATCAAAGAAGCAATCAGAAATAGCGTCCCGGAAGGCTTGCATGAACCGTTGTGGTAGTATCCCACCTTCCTTCTCCGACCGACCATGATCTCATTAAAATCTCCTAGTAAGAGCCATGGAATCTCATACATGGCATGAAGATACCGAATATAGTCCCAGGTGAGGTGTTTCCTCTCCCCACTTGGTTCCCCATAAATCCCAGTGATTCTCCATGCATGATCATTACCCGCATCAATACGAATGTCTAGATAGTTATTATGTATCAGGCTTGATGTGACATTTAGCTCTTTACGCCACAACAAAAGCAAACCACCACTTCTGCCATCACTACCAGACATGATCATATGATCAAACGCCATTAGTCTCATCAAATTTTCTGCCCTAGCTTTACTCAGATGTGTTTCGAACAAAAAAAATACATCTGGTTTGTGCCGCGCCTGGACTTCCAGGAGCGCATGAACTGCCGAGGATTTACGTAACCCTCGACAGTTCCAACATATTATTTTCATTGCGACCGGACAGGCCCCTCTCGGGAGCCCGCCGATCCTAGGGGTGAGTTCGAAAGATCCCCATTCATCTTCGTTCTCTTCGATCTGTCCTTCACCGATACCACAGTTCCTGCTCCTGCCACCATGTTGTCTGTTACCATGTCATTAGCATTCAGAGCATTCATAGAATCAGCCGCCAATTCCAACTGAAGGTCAAGATTTCTTTTAGATGTTACTTCAGCCGCATCTCCCTCTGCCATGACAATATCCGCAGATTTCAAGGGACTAGATGCCATGTCCTTTAGCTGCTCATCATTTGTGGAATCCTTTGATTTTTCTAGGACGGTATCTCTCCAGTTCATATGAGTTTCATCGCCCCGACCACGTCCACCATCAGTGCGACCCCGACCCGCAGGGCCACGTCCATGATTACCACGAAAAGCACCCCGGTTGGCACCAAAAGCCACCCGTCCAAACCAAGTCTCTCTGTCGGCTTTAAGGAAATCTCCCCACCTCAGCTTGTCTTCATCATGTTCACCAGTACCACATTCAAGGTGAGTGTGGCCAAACAAACCGCAAGAGCCACAGAATTTAGGCGTCTTCTCAAACTGAATCTTGAAGAACTCACGCTGTCCCGCCCGTGATATAGTAACAAAGCGAGCCAATGGTTTCAGAACATCAAGTTTCACTCGGACTCTGATAAAGTTCCCGAGACCATGTTCAGAGATATCCACCTTCAACACTTGTCCAACCTTCTTCTCCGTAAGATTCTTAATTAGTGATGGTGACTATAGCCATCAGGAAGTCTATGTATTTGCATCCATACCGCCAGAAAGTTCATATTGATAGTTTCAGGAGGTGAGAAACCATCATAATCCTCTATGGTAACAGCATTATGTTGAAACAGCCATGGACCTCCATCTTTCACTTTAAGCCAATCACCTAGACAAAAGCACTGAATAGTAAACAGATTATTTTTCAGATATCTAAATTTTACCTCTTCGCTTGACTCCGTGCAACCTTCATATGTTGCTCAAAAGTCTGGACTAAAGAAATTATGTGAACTTTTGCTTAACCATCCACTTAATTCCCTCCTTAGGGACATCATCTTCTTCCTCAAAATCAGATCATCAATTTCATCCTCATCTATCCCGCGCCTTCCAAGCAGATCGCCCAGCTGCTCCTCCTTCCTCGTACCAGATCCCTCACCGATCTTGCTAGACGCACTAGAAGTGTGGAACATTGTTGCCATGAATTGAAGGAGAAACCCTAGAGGCGAAAACCTCAAAGAGAAGCCCCGATGAAGAGATCAAAGAGCCTCCCAGTCTAGATTGAGAAGAAAAACCCACACAACCGAGTCGGAAGTTTAACAGGATTGGAGGCGGAAGCTTTGAGGAATCACCGGCGGCGGAAGAAAAACCCTAGTCGTCTAGGTCAAAGTTACGCATTCAAGTAAGCATCCACCTCTCCTCTATTTATATATTTCGACAGGATACAACACAATTACAATACGTACGGGTACAAATCTCACATACACAACGCACATCACATCGATCGACGATCGGACGGTTAGCGAACGGAACCTCGCATGAGAACTGACACGGCGCACGCATGTAGTACAACGTAGTATCATCGATCAGTTTTTGGGATCCCTCTCGTCATTTCTCCAGCTTCCCTTCATCTTTGGCCCCGTCGGCCCTTCCCCGACGAAGAGCTTCTTCACCAGCTCGGCCAGCCGCTCCCTCATCTTGCGCGGCAGGATCCTCGCCACGCGGTTGATCTCGCGACCGATGTCGTACTCCTCCTTCGGCCACCCCTTCTCGAACCTGAGCCACGCCGGCTCGGCCACCTTCCCGGCGCCTAGGTACTCCGCCGAAACCAGCTCGCACCGCCCGCCGCCGGTGTCCAACATGCTCCCCTTGGCGCAGTCGTTCCGTATCCCGACCCCAGCTTCGAGTCCCCTGCAGCACCAGCCCCTCCTGGGGTAGAACGCGTGCCCGCCTGCGACGCGTACACCACCGGCCTGCTGCCGACGTACTCGAGCTGCGGCGCCTCCACCCAGGAGCCCGTGCTGTGCTGCGATAAATACACCCGGAGCAGCTGCCGGAGAAGTTTCACGCGCAGGGTCACGTGCTCCCAGTCGCCGACGTGCTCGCCGATCATACCGAGCGGGATAGTGAGGGGCCCAACCTTGGCCCGCGCCGGCCCGTTAAACGGGTAGAAGAACCACAAGGCGAGGTCCGTCGCCGTCCCTCCGAGCATCGGCTTCGCCTGCACGTAGGCCTTGGCGCCGGCGAGGTCGCCCTTCTTGACCCTCTCCCGCTGGCCGTTATCCGCCGGCAGGTCGAGCCAGTACGCGCCGTCGTTGCCCCCACCCTGCGGGAGGTTCGACCCGTCTGCTGCCAGGGGCGTCGGGGCCGCCTGGCTGCCATTCTGGTACAGCAGAGCGCCGTTCTCGAAGTACCACGGCACCGACGAAGGGAGGTACGGGTCGTTGGGGTGCAGGTACACCTGCGGCGAGTAGGCCGCGAGAATGGCGTGCAGCTGAGCCAGGTCGGGCATGCATGACGTGTAAGCCCCGCTGTTGTTCTTGAGACACGCCAAGGCGGTCGGCGCGGTGGTGCTCTGCACGCTGACGCCGAACGTGCCGGCGCGCACGCCCCGTGCATCGATGCCACGAACCGCCGGCCTCAGCGTGGTGGCGCTGAACCCGTCCTTGTCCCTGCTCCACACCGGCTCCCCGTCGTTCTCGCACGCGTCGGTGAAGTCAGCGCGGACGCACGCGATCTCGTCGAGGGACGGCTTCTCGGTCGTCCTGACCGCCACGCCCACCGCCCTGTAGCCGTCCGGGGCACGGGAGCCAGAAGAAGCCGGCACCACCATCCTGGCCGCTGGACCAGACGAGGGTGTAGTCCAGCGGCGAGGCAAGGAGTGCTCCGGTGCCGGAAGCGTCTCGGACGACGAGGACGTGGCCGAAGAGCGATCGGTTGTTGGGCTGCGCGTAGTGGCCGAGAGCGCGGAATCCGTCAGGACCGGCGACGGCTTAAGGGTTGCGCCCAGCCCGTCTTGGCCGCCCTGCGCCGTCGACCAGACCTTGGCGAACGTGGTGACTTGGCGCGCCTCCAGGCCTCCGAGATCTATCGTGCCCTTGCAAATCCTCCATCTGAAACCGAAGAGGAATACTAGTGGTTAACCAAAATATTTCGGAGAGTTGACGAAATTAAAGCCAGCTAGTTAAACAACCTGCAATGGTAGGATGGTTATCGAGCAGCTTTACATCATTGCATGAATATGGAAGTGTAATTACTGAAATTGTGATCTTATAAGTAGAAAGATGTAAGCAACCTGATGAAATGATCTGCACACATCATGTTTGTGGTCGGAGCACACAAAATGTAAGTCACATCCAAAAACATAAACAACGCATAACTTAGCTAGTCACATACACTACATAAGGGAATTTCTTCCTATCTTGTTATGAGTTATGACGTTCACCACACAGAGCAGTTGTAACATCGAAAGAGAGCTCAGAACGAATAGCAAAGATTGTTCTTCGTTGCAGTTTCAGGCAAGCTACCTGCCCATGCATGGTAGCTATACTCCGACCCCGACAACTCGACATGCCTAAAAGACGGCTTGAATATCTCATCATCGGAAGAACGAAAACACATGGCATGAACATGCACGCACGTACCTGACGACGGCCACGACTGCATCTGAGCCGGAACATCAAAGGACCTCTCCACGGGCAGCGCCGCCGTGCTCTTGGGCATACAACCAAAGCAGGACTTGCTCGTCGGCATTGCTGGCCGGCGGCGACGATGACCGGAGAAGATGGAGAGAAACAACAGTACGTAGCCGATGATGATGCTTGCTTGCTCAAGACGTGCACGGTTCGCTTCTCGCTAGCTCGAGTCACTTGCACGCACGCGGCTGGAGATACGGGGCAACGCCAATGGTGTTCCTTTTATCTGGAGATACGGGAGGGTCCTCCTCGGTAACCTGTCACTTTCGGCCGAACTGGCAAAGACTGGCGCCCCTCAAAGCCTCACAGGCCAAAGAATATACCGCGCGCTGGCTTATTGGCTACCCCTTTCAGCAAATCATGCTCAGTGGAACTGTAGTTACTTGCAAGAAAGCACCGACCGTTGCTTTTATTGCCGATGACTTCACTTCTTGTAGCCTACTCCTAGGATTTAGCTTAGCTTTGCTGGCGTTTAAGAGTATCTAGCAGACCCCGTAAAAAGGCAAACTGTAAACGTGTTTTACGGACCGAGAAAAATGCGATTTTATGGATCGAAAGAGTCCGGGCAGACTAGACCCGTATTCGCGAACCGTGTAAGGGAATATTTGGTTTTGATTCCACAGTCGGCTGCTCCATCAATTTAGCCGGGCGATCCCCAATTCGCCTCTACACTTCTCTCCCGCCGTCATGGCTAGACCCACCCTCAACTTCTACGAGGCGGTGATGTTCGCCCACATCGACATCCTAGCGCCGCCGTGCGTGATGCTGCCGGCCGGATGGGAACTGAGCTACGCCTGAGTGCCGGTGGGGCCACTTTCGAGGGGCGCTGAGTTGGCTAGCGAGATCGAGGAGTGCCGCCGCAAAATGCCAAAGTGGTAGAGGGCTATGGCCCGTTACTCGCCATAGCCCCATCTTGGCGGAAGCGCTCAAGAGGGAGCACAGGCGATGTTGGCCTCGCCTTGTGCGGAGGAGCTCCACCCCGACCTTCGCAACCCCGAAGGGAGGGCACGATTCTGGTCCGTGCCTGGGCGCACGATCTACAGCGCCATCGACGACGCGCGCCGCGAAGAGTTCCTGAGGGAGGCGAACAATGCGAGGATCGTTGAGATCAATTCCGACGAGGAGGATGTGGCCGGCGACGAGGACGAGGCGGCGACGAAGACAACAGAAAAGAAATAGTAGAGTAGGGTTGAATTTATTAATATGTATGATACCTTGTTCGTAGCCATCGCGGTGAGATCTCATTCGCTGCAATGTCGGGAACGAGGGTCGAACGGGTCGGGCGGCGGGGCCTTCTTGGAGGAATCGGCATGGCGATGCCTCAATCGACGGCGTATTTACGCGCGCGGCCGTCACAGCGGAAGGAGGGAACGAGATGAAATTCTCCGCCAACAAAATGATCGACATCGGGGGCCCTCGGTTCGCCCGGAAAATCTAGGGGTTCGGGTGTGCTTTCCGATCGTCCCAAAATAAATTACGGTTTAACCAGTTTTATGGGATCTGCTATGGCCGTTTTTTCCAAACTGCAAAGTGACGGGTACATGCGGTTTGAGCCCTTTCACGGTACCTGACTAGAGATGCGCTAAGTATGGCTTGGCATTGCTTGACGGCTCTTCATCCATCTCCGAGAATATGGATGGATGCAAGAGAGTCTCTGATCTGATCCATCCATCAGCTACCCATCTGTATCACCATATCATTGTCACTTTCCAGAGAAGCACGCACGTAGCAAGTATGTTTGTTTAGTGTTTCGTGTGCGCTTGGACAAGCGTCCAGCCGGCGCGCGTGTTAGTTGGAGGCCGGCCAGCCAGCCAGCGTAGAAGGAATCGTCGGAGAATACAACAAGAACACGTGCGCCAAAACGCGACCATCCGCCGCCACGTCTACGCGGTACGAGCTACTATCAACAGTTTGCTAAAAACTTATATTGTGAAATGGAGGTAGTAGGTTGATCTTCCGTTTTAAATATAAGATGTTTTACATTTGTGAAAGGAGTGTATCTAGACTCTTTTTAATGTGTAGGTTCATTCTAAATATAGATAAATATACATAATAAAAAAGATTTAGATACACTCTATTTACAAAGCTAAAACATTTTATATTTTAAAACGGATGGAGTAGTAGGAAGTAGTACTAATGTACTACTACTATGTAGTATACACCTGCAGACCTGGCTGGGTCAGGCAAGGACAAAACAAGCGTCTCCAATCGAGGATATATATTCCTACAGACTTGTCGTGCAACACGCACGTAGTGGTTAGGATGATTACATGGGATGGGACGGACCCGACCTTCGTCGTCAAAGGATCGTTCGCAATTACAAACACGTCCATGGTTTCCACGTTGGTTTTGTTTACCTCGCAAACCAATCAGGTAGCTGACCAAACCAGCTATATATAGGACGGACATACATTGTAGTAAGAGATTCCGGTGATGTTGTCTTGTGTAGTTTGCATGTGGATCAGCTAGAATGCGTGTAGCGCAAGTGGCTCTGTAAAAAGACCAGGCCTTGTCGTCCGATGGGAACTTGCAAGCGCGCGTTCAGATTCACTGGAGTTTTCCCGTTTTTTCTATCATATCACAGCCTACTACTTCGTAGGTTGGAAGTATAGTACTGTAACGAACTGTTATATGTTGATCCAAATTTTACAAAGTATAGGCCAACTTCACGAGTGGAGCGGGCCCGCCGGATCGTCAAGACCTGCGTTTCCACCGATATATAAACCCCTTTAAGTTCATTGGGAGAGTTGCATCGAAATCCCTGCGTTTGTAAACACTCCTCGATATAGTGAAGTTTCATTGGCTGGCGCCTGGTTTTTCCTCTCTTTGTTGGAGGTTTTCCACGCTAAATCTGTGTCTCCTTGCTGTGTTTTTCGCTTTTTTTCGTTATCTTCTTGTCACATTGTACCTAACAAGTCGCGAGAATATGCCGTTAGAACAACCGTTTTCGAGAGCAAATCTACACGTCGTGCAGTCATCACGTCAGCTGCTTGCCATTAACTTCCTAGTAATTACTATCCCTAAAAAAAAAAAAACTTCCTAGGATTTACTATATTCCTCCGGTCAGGGCTGATGATGAAATTAACAAAGCGACCGGACAGGAGCATCCGATGCGTCCACACGATACTTAAAATGCACTTGTTAGCACTTATTAGCCGCACATTTACAAAGGATCGTGCTATCGCTGCGGCACCGTACTCTCTGAATCACGCCAGCGCGACGCTTACGTGTCCGCCGGAGCCGAAAGCACGAGGCGAATTCAGCATCTACGCCGGCGACGTTCGCGCCATTGCACATGGCGTTACACCTGCCGCTTAGAGCGTGTTTGGTAGGCGGATGCTTTTTTTTATTCAGCGGAAAGAAATAAATTTGTTTGGTGTCTCGCGACGCGTTCAGGACGGCCCGCACGATCTTAAAGCAGGTCTCATCCTGGTTCCGGAGGAACGCCAAAATCGAGTTCCACCAGACTGCCTCGACGAGCGCAAGGGAGGAATGGCGCGGTGCAGTGAGGCCACGTGGAGATGGCAGGAGCCGAAGATTCGCAGCGCCAGATAGCGCGAAAAGTAGGCTCACCTCCTCTTATCCTAGCACCTCCCGCTAGAAGACAAATCCTTCCATTTTTCCTTGTGCAGCAGCGCTTGGTGGCGGCGGTAACGGGCGATTTAGATCTCCGCCAAAAAACCCATCTAGGGATCCAGCCCCTCGCCGATGATGTCGCCACCGCCTGCTTTCTCGTGGCCTTATGGTTTTGCTGGTGTGGCACCACACCCTCTCCGCTTTTAAGGGTTTTTGTTCTTTGTTTAGACTATTTTTTCGTGTCTTTTTGGATGGTAGACGATGACTACATCCTAAAGGCGAATAAGGTCCTACCCTGTTTTATCCTCACTGTGGTACATCTAGCATCAGCGTAGGGAGCATGAGTTGTGTGATCTCCAGGGTTCGGTTCATTTTTGTGTCCGCTGGTATGCTTTCATGTCAATCTCTTCCGATATATGGTTTTCATCATTGGCGATGGTTGTTGTTTTGTTGGGGTTCGAGTATGGAAAACAAAAATTTTCTATCGCATACAAACAAACAAGCCAAGATCTATCTACTAGATTGTAGCAACGAGTCGATGGAATAACTCACCTCAAGATTCCAGTGTTTAACGAGAGCAGATTCTCGTGGGTGATGTAGTCGTATTTCTTCCGATCTCAAGATCACAGACGATCCTTCCCAAGGCTGCCTCAAGAGCGCCCGCAGTCGGTCACACGCTCGTACTGACTAAGACCTTCCTCTCCTTGTTCCAGCAGGCTGGAGGTTGTAGCACTCTCTCGATTCCGCAAAGACAACGGCGTGGTACCGAGGTAGAGGGAGATCGCAGGCTTCGCCTTAAGCCAAAGTAGTATGGTGGAGCTTATGAGAGAGGCTATTAGTGGTCTAGTAATTAGACACACCAATTAGAAGGCTCTAAACCACATAGAAGGCTCTAAACCGAAATAGCTCTAAACCGGGGTCTAGATCTAGGGTTTAGTTGAGAGGATAGGAAACTTGTGTGTGCAAGGAGGGAGCCCTGCCCTCCTTATATAGGTGGGAGGGCTGGCCGCCAAGGGAGGAGTTCCTCCTCAACTCGGCCTTGAGGTGCGCCGCCAAGGGAGGAATTCCTCCAACTCGGCCTCCACCAATCCTCCTCTTTTCCCACTTCCCAAAATTGCCGCTTGACTTTCAAACTAGCAGCTTGACTTTTCAATTTAGGATTTAAATAAACCCTTTATTTTGGACAGCGAGAACACTTAGTACATGATGCAATCATTCCAATATGCAATGACACATTCATGTACCCTTCCTCCGAGTGCCGGACATTCGACTTTCTAGAATGTTCCCGATGAAAACACCTAATCATTCCGCCATCTCAAACGGAACTTTCCTTATATGAATCTTATTCTCCGACCATTCCGGATCTCCTCGTGATATCCCGGATCCCATCCGAGACCAACAACATTCGTCCCTTTCTCATAATACCATAACTACTCAAACAACGTCAATCCTTATGTGTCTCCCACGGTTCGTGAATTATGCGACATGATCGAGACACTTCTCCTAACAATAACCAATAGAGGAATCTGGAAATTCATATGGTTCTACATATTTCTACGATTACTTTGGCGATCGAATGAACCACTTACATACGATACTAATTTCCCTTTGTCTCACGATATGTTACTTATCCGAGGTTATGATCGCCAGATCTCCGCATACCTAGTTCATCCTCGCATCGATAAGTACTCTTTCTCGCTCCCCGTGATATGTGATCCCTTGTGACCAAGTCACATGCTTGCAAGCTAATTGGATGACATTTCACCGAGAGGGCCCAGAGAATATCTATCCGCTATGTGGATGGACAAATCCCACTCTTGATCCATGTGTTTCAACCAATACTTTCCAACACTCAATGCCACTTTTATAGCCACCCTCACGGTGGTGTTTGATGACATCAAAGCATCCATCCAGCAAAGGTGATATGCATGATCTCATGGTCGAAGGAATTAGGTTACTATGTATCGTAAAGCATATAGCAATTGAACTATTGAAATGACTTGATCTTTATGCTACGCTTATCTATAGGAGTATGTCCACCATATCATTCTCCTAACGATATGATCTTGTTGTTGATAACATCTCAATGTTCATGATAGGGAAACCAACATCATCAATCAACCAACAAGCTAGTGAAGTATAGAGGCTATACTAGGGACTTCAAATTAAGTTTACAAATCACACAAGTATTAATGGTTTCCTTGTTAATACTATTATAGCATGAATGTAAACATTTATCATAAACACAAAGATATATAATAATAACTACATTTATTATTGCCTCTAGGGCATATCTCCAACAGCTCCCACTTGCACTAGAGTCATCTAATCTAGATTACATGGTAATATACCTAACACCCATGGCGGTTTGGTGTTGGTCATGTTTTGCCCTGGGAGAGGTTTAGTCAATGGATCCGCCACATTCAGATCTCAGGTGTACTTTGCAAATCTTTATATCCCCATCCCGGATATGTTCTCTAATAGCGTGAAAACGCAGCTTGATATGCTTCAGCTTCTTGTGTGACCTGGTTCTTGTGCATTGGCTATGGCGCCTATGTTATCACAAAGAGATAGACATTGGGTCCAGCGACTTGAACCACACCCACCTCGTAATGAACTCTTTCATCCATATCGCTTCTTGTGAAGCCTCCAAGCAGCCATGTATTCCGATTCGCTGAAGATCTCGCCACAACGCTTGCTTTGCACCTCCAGCTAATCGCTGCACCATTCAAAATAAATACGTATCCAGATTGTGATTTAGAATCATCCGATCGGTGTTCCAACTAGCATCGTGTAACCATTAACAACGAAATGCTCATCACCTCCATAAGAAAGAACCATATCCTTAGTTCTTCTCAAGTACTTAAGAATGTTTTTGATCATTGTCCAATGATCCACTCGATCACTTTGATATCATTAGTTAGACTAACAAAGATATGCAATGTCGGGTCTAGTACATAGCATGGCATACATTAGAGATCCTATGGTCGATGCATAGGAGTCTTACTCATCCTTTCTCTATCTTCGCCGATGTTTGACTTTGAGTTTTACTCAAGGTCATATTAAACATGGGCAAGAACCCTTTCTTGCTATCTTCCATTCCAAACCCTTTAGAACTTTGTCCAAATATGTACTTTGTGACAATGATATTTATGCTTCGATCTATCTCTATAAATCTTTATGCCTAATATGTAAGTCGCTTCGCCAAGATCCTTCATTGAAAAACTATTATTCAAATACTCTTGACACTATTAAGAAGGTCTACATCATTCCCAATCAACAATATGTCATCCACATACAAGATAAGAATGCTACAGAGCTCCCACTCACTTTCTTGTAAATACAAGCTTCCATAAGTTTGTATAAACCAAAACTTTGATTACCTTATCAAAACGTTGATTCCAACTTCGATGCTTGCTTCAATCCATAGATGGACCGCTGAAGTTTGCATACCTTGTTAGCATCTTTAGGATCGACAAAACCTTTGGGTTGCATCATACAACTCTTCATCAATGTTCCATTGAGGAATGCTGTTTTGACATCCATCCGCCATATCTCATAATCATAATATGCAGCGACTAACATAATCCTCACAGATTTTAGCTTCGCATCGTGAGAAAGTCTCATCGTAGTCAACTCCTTGAATTTGTCGAAACCCTTTACATAAGTCGAGCTTTATAGACAGAATATTACCATCAAGATCTGCTTTCTTCTTGAAAATCCATTTGTTCTCGACATCTTCCGCCATCCTAAGTCCACCAAAGTCCATACTTGGTTTTCGTGACATGGATCCAATCTCGGATTTCATGGCTTTTTGCCATTTATTGGAATCTGGCTCATCATTGCTTCCTCATATGTCTCGGTCATCGGTGTTGTCCACCAACATGACATTCATAACGGAATCATACCAACTGGAGTGGTACGATTTCTCGCTGACCTCCGAGGCTCAGAAAGCAACTTTAACCAAGTTTCATGATCACCATCATTAGCTTCCTCTCTTATTGGTGCAGGCACCACAGAACTTCTTCCTGTGCTGCGCCACTCGCAATTTCGAGAGAAGGTTCGACAACCTCGCCGAGTTCTACTTTCCTTCCAGTCACTTCTTTCGAGAGAAATTCTTCTAGAAAGGATCCATTTTGGCAACAAAGATTTTGCCTTCGATCTATGATAGAAGGTATACCCAATAGTTTCCTTCGGTATCCTATGAAGACGATTTTTCCGCTTTGGGTTCAAGCTTGTCCGGTGTAACTTCTTTACATAGGCTTCAGATCCCCAAACTTTAAGGAACGATAATTTAGGTTTCTTCCCAAACCATAATTCATACGGTGTCGTTTCAACGGATTTAGACGGTGCCCTATTTAAAGTGAATGCGGCTTTCTAATGCATAACCCCAAAATGATAGTGGCAACTGTAAGTGACATCATAGAACTAACCATATCTAAGAGAGTTCGACACGACGCTCAGACACACCATTACCGTGGTGTTCCCACGGTGTCAATCAAAAGTATTCCACATTTCTTCAAATGCTCGCTAAACTCGTGAATCTTAGATATTCACCTCCACGATCGTAACGTAGAAATTTAATCTTCTTGTTACGCTGATTCTCTACCTCACTTTGAAACTCCTTAACTTCTCGAAAGTTTCGGACTTATGTTTCATGAAATAGATATACCCATATCTACTCAAGTCATCCGTGAAGGTAAGAACATAACGATAACCATCACATGATGCTACACTCATTGGACCACACACATCGGTATGTATGATTTCCAATAAGTCCGTAGCTCGCCCATCATACCGTAAAATGGAGTCTTAGTCATTTTACCCATCGACATGCTTCGCATCTTTCAAGTGATTCAAAATCAAGTGATTCAAGAAGTCCATCGGAATGGAGTTTCTTCATACGCTTCACTCCAATGTGACCAAGACGACAAAGGCTACATATAGGTCAAATTATCGCTGATTTCAAACGCTTAGCTTCAATGTTATTAATATGTGTATTTCTACTATCGAGATTCAATATGAATAGACCATCTATCAAAGGTGCATGTGCATAAAACATATTACTCATATAAATCGAACAACCATTATTCTCGGATTTAAACAAGTAACCGCCTCTAATAAACAAGATCCCGAGATAATGTTCATGCTCAACGCAGCACCAAATAACAATTATTTAAGTATAAAACTAATCCTCGATGGTAGATGAAGAGGTAGTGTCAATCACGATCACATCAACTCTTGATCCGCTTCCACGCTGCATCGCCACCTCGCTCTTCACTAGCTTCCGCTTATTCTCAGCCCTGCTTCGAAGTTACAAATATGAGCAACCGAACCAAAGATCAAATACCTGTGCACTACTACTTAATACTAGTGAGATACACATCAATAACATGTATATCGATATACCTTTCTTCTGATGTTGCCGCTCTTCAACCGCCAAGTACTTTGGGCAATTCCGCCAAAGGACCTTCTCCCTTGCAAAGAAAAGCACCGCCAGTGCTTAGGTCCAGCCTTGGTCCTCTTCGCTTCAGATGGTAACTTTCTTACCACCCTTCTTGAAGTGTCCCTTCCGCTTAGACTTGCCTTTCTTGAATTTGGTGGTCTTATTGACCATCAACACTGGTGCTCTTTCTTGATCTCCACTTCGCAGATTTTAACATAGCAAATAGTTCTCGCAACTCTTTGTTCATGTTCGCATGTTGTAGTTCATCACAAAGTTCTTGTAACTTGGTGGTAGTGATTGGAGGATGCTAAACCCCAAAGTATTAGGAATCACTATACCCAAACTTTGAAGTTTATTCATGCCCTGCACATCTTAAGCACATGCTCACCGACGAGCTACCTCTTCCATCTTGCGCTTAAAGAACTTTTCGTAGTTCATAACTTTCAATTGCCGCATGAGTCTCAAAGATTAATTTGAGATCCTCGACAACATCATATGGGTCTCACTCTTCAAACCTTTTCAAGTCTGATTCTAAACCATACAAGATAGCACACTGAACTATGGAGTACCGATTCTTCCGAGCGAGGTAAACTTCTTTTACTTCATCGGTAGCATCACCGCAGTGGGTCACCTAGCTGCATCCAAAGACATAGGTCAAATTACCACCGTGAGGACAATCTCAAATTGCGGAACCAACTCCGGGTTGCTTCCATTGTTTTTCAACTTTTCTTTCTAGGAACGATTAAAATTGATGGTAATGCCATTGATCTACAAACATATTTGCAATAGTTTAGACTAAGTTTATGACAAATTGAGTTCAAATTAATTAATGAAATTAAACTAGGTGAACTCCCACTCAAAACAACATCCTCACATTGTTTTAGTGATCACATCTAATTAAATCCACTACATCAACACCGATCATCACGAGTTGATATAGTTTCAATGGCTAACAATCATCATGTTCATCATATCTACTATATGATTCATGCTTTGCCTTTCGCCATCCGTGTTCCCGAGGCCATGTCTGCATGCTAGGCTCGCTAAGACAAACCTTAGCTTCCGCAGATAAGCAACTGCTTGCTTACGCTAGTAGTCACCTCATGAATCAAAGACACCATCATCACGTGGTGCTTCAAGCAAAGAAGCTTTTGTAACGGTGCATACTAAGGGTGAACACTTTAGAACTTGAAATTTATGTGTATGAGGGATCATCTTATAATGCTACCGCCGCCTACTAAGCAATACAAGATGCATAAAGGATTAACATCACATGCAATTCATAATATGTGATATGATATGGCCTTCTTCTTTGTGCTTCCGATCTCCATCTTCAAGCAATTAACATGATCTCCATCATCTCCGATAGCATCAAGGTCAATGACGCTTCTTCATGGTTGTCGCCCACCAGCTTCAACTATTACAACTATTTTGAATAGACACGCAGTCTTAATGTAAATTAAAGACAACCATATTTCGCCGGCCAACTTACAATAAGGAACATTGCATACATCAAATATAATCACAATCATGGCCATATCACATCATCAAGACACCCCTCGCAAAACAAAGTTAGACGCTTCTACTTTCTTTTGCATATTTTACGGTGGTTTGGGCTTTCCATAAGTGTCGCTCTAACTTACTAACAAGAACTACAACATTGATACTAGCATTGTTGATTACCCGCTGTAAATTGGATCTTAACTATGCTAGGAGAAACAGCACCGTTAAAGCCACTTATGCAATACAAGTTGCATGTTGCTGGAGCAAGTCTCATGAACGATGTCATGTAAGGTTAGCCCGGCCGCCATCCCAACATACCGCAAGATGCAAAGTACACAAAAGCAATCTAATAAAAGCATCAACGCCCACAATGATTATTGTGTTCTACTCGCAACAGATCTACATATAGACACGGCTCGACACTAATCGTAGGGGTTCAGTGAGCATGGAAAACAAAAATTTTCTATCGTGATACAAACAAGCCAAGATCTATCTACTAGATTGTAGCAACGAGTCGATGGAATAACTCACCTCGAAGATTCCAAAGTGTTTAACGAGAGCAGATTCTCGGGTGATGTAGTCGCATTCTTTCCGATCTCAAGATCGCAGAGACGATCCTTCCGGCCACAGCTGCTCTCAAGAGCGCCTGCAATGCCGGTCACACGTTTCGTATTGACGAAGACCTTCCTCTCCTTGTTCCAAAGAAATGGAGGTCAGAAGCACTCCTCGCGATTCCAAGAAGACAACGGCGTGGTACCTGAGGTAGAGGGAGATCCTGCAGGCTTCGCCTAAGCAAAGTAGTATGGTGGAGCTTATGAGAGAGGCTATTAGTGGTCTAGTAATTAGACACACCAATTAGAGGGCTCTAAACCATTAGAAGGCTCTAAACCAAACAGCTCTAAACCGGGTCTAGGTCTAGTTTCTAGTTTAGAGGATAGAACTTGTGTGTTCAGAGGGAGGCCCCGCCTCCCTTTTATAGGTGGGAGGGTCAAGGCCAGGGAGGGAGGAGTCCTCCCAACTCGGCCTAGGCTGGTCAGCCGCTTGGGAGGAGGACTCCTCCCCAAGTCGGTTTCCAACTTCTCCTCCAAAATCGGCTGACATCAAACTCGCAGCTTGACTTTTCCAATTTAGGAATTAAATAAACCCTTTATTTTGGACAGCGAGAACACTTAGTACATGATGCAATCATTCCATCTTGCAATGACACATTCATGTACCCTTCCCCGGAGTGCCGGACATTCCGATCTTCTAGAATGTTCCCGATGAAAACACCTAACCATTCCCCAACTCAAATGGGACTTTCCTTATATGAATCTTATTCTCCACCATTCCGGATCACCGTGATATCCCGATCCCATCCGAGACCAACAACATTCGCCCTCTTTCATAATACCATAACTACTCAAACAACGTCAATCTCTTATGTGTCTCACGGTTCGCGGAATTATGCGACATGATCGAGACATTCTAACAATAACCAATAGAGGAATCGAAATTCATATGGCTCTACATATTTCTACGATTACTTTGCAATCGAATGAACCACTTACATACGATACCAATTTCCCTTTGTCTCACGATATGTTACTTATCCGAGGTCATGATCGCTTGATCTCCGCATACCTAGTTCAACCTCACATCGATAAGTACTCTTTTCTCGCTCCCCGTGATATGTGATCCCTTGTGACCAAGTCACATGCTTGCAAGCTAATTGATGACATTTCACCGAGAGGGCCTGCAGAATATCTATCCGCCATGTGGATGGACAAATCCCACTCTGATCCATGTGTTTCAACCAATACTTTCCTAACACCCAATGCCACTTTTATAGCCAATTCGTTACGGTGTGGTGTTTGATGACATCAAAGCATCCATCCAGTAAAGGCAATATGCATGATCTCATGGTCGAAGGAATTAGGTTACTATGTATCAGAAAGCATATAGCAATTGAACTATTGAAATGACTTGATCTTTATGCTACGCTTGTCTATAGGAGTATGTCCACCATATCATTCTCCTAACGATATGATCTTGTTGTTGATAACATCTCAATGTTCATGACAAAGAAACCACATCATCAATCAACCAACAAGCTAGTGAAGTATAGAGGCCATACTAGGGACTTCAAATTAAGTTTACAAATCACACAAGTATTAATGGTTTCCTTGTTAATACTATTATAGCATGAATGTAAACATTTATCATAAACACAAAGATATATAATAATAACTACATTTATTATTACCTCTAGGGCATATCTCCAACAGAGGACGGGGAAGATGATGCTTCTGATATTGAAGACATCGACGACGATGCCGAACCTGCTCCTCCTGCTGCTCCTTAGTTCTAAAAAACTCGAAAGTTTATCAGATCCCTGGTATGCCGGGTGCAATTGTATGCTGGATATGTGATATTTTGCTACTACGTTTTTATGTCGGATTAACTTGGGCGTAGTCCCCGAGTTTTATTTTCTTGTTCGTTCAATTCTTTGGCTCGGTCCGTGTCTACCTTGATTCGATTTTACGACTTACGAATTCGAGCTTCAAAAATTGTCTTAACAATACTTAGAAACTTTGAGGCTTGGCTCAAAATAATTCAGCATAATAACTTGAAAATAAATATGGTTAGTCCGAAAAATAAACGCTAGCTCTAATAAATTGCTTCCTTAGTCGTTTTCATAAAGCTACGCACCCAAACTTGTTCCCTTGCTTTCCATGAAGCCAATTCTTGCTGGACAGCAGCAAGTCAAGGGTTGGGTTTTAGTGCTCACACATTACCAAACCGAGTTAAGTAAAACGACTCATTCCAGCTACCGTATAAGAAATTACGACAAACATTATTAAGGCAGTCCCCGAGTTACTGCTCGAGGCGCTGCTATTTCATTGATAAGCTCATTGCCGACATACATACCGACATATGAGATGACTCGGATACATACACTTCTTAGCTAAGTGTAGAAGGGAAGAAGTAGTGCTACATTCCACCGCTGATTCCTCTCCGACCTGTCCGCCTTGTTCTTTTCCTGGCTTTGCATCTATAAGATAGTAAGAACCATTGTGCAATGCTTTGCTCACAATGAACGCCTTCCCATGGGGGATAATTTATGCATGCCAAGAGTACGCTGTACCAACCGAGCACCAGATCGCCTTCCCAAGACTCGGCACACTTTCCGCTATGATAGCGCCGAGATTTTGTTGATATATGGCGGATCCGGACAAGGCGAGTTCTTCGCTTCTTCCAGCAGATCAACATCATTTTGCCTGCTTCTTGCACTTCGGCTTCGTGGTATTGGTGACCCTAGGCTAATCATGCTCTATGTCGGCTGGTAATACGCTTCGCCCCATATACCGTAAAAATGGCGAGCAGCCTGTTGATCGATTCGAGTTGTTCTAAGCTCCACAAGACGGCCGGTAGTTCTTCTATCCAGCACCCCGATCTTTGCAAATGCTCAATGAGCCGGGTTTTATCCCTGATAATACTAATCCGCTGGATCTTTCCACTTGTCCGCTCGATGCGGGTGGGCCAACGAGGCGTACATTGAGTCGGATCTTCTTATCTCTAGAGAAGCGCACAAATGCTCCTTCCACAAAATTTGTTCCATTATCGCTATAATACTGTGGATAATCGTATCTAAGATGATGTCTTTGAGAAATGTCACGCCATAGCTCCATCACATTTTCTTATAGGTTTCACTTCAATCCATTTTGTAAACTTGTCCACCATGACCAAAATGTGTGTCATGTTTCTCTCGCTGATTTGAACGGGCCAACCATATTCAAGCACCATACAAGAAATGGCCACGAATTGGTATGGTCTTGAGTTCGACATAGGCATATGTGTCTTGGTATGCATCGACAACCATTGCATTTTCTCACCGTATCTTCGCTTGTTCCAAGGCACTTGGCCAAGAGAACCCATGTCGGAACGCCTTTTCCACCAAGGCTCGATGAGGCATGATGCCCACATTCCCTTGGTGGACATCTGGAGGATGTCAAGCCCTTCTTCCGGGTCAACGATCTTTGAGAACATTGGTTACACTGCTTGTATAACTCGGAATTGATGATTGTGTATGCTTTGCTCTCCTCTCGAGTTTGCCCACTAACACCTCCTCAAGCAGTAACGCTCCATCTTTCAGAATTGAATATAGGCAAAGGCCAAGCTGGTATGGCTCAGAGAGGGAATATCTCCTCATCAATTTCCATCCGATCCACCGCATAACTTCAGCCAGATCACGCTGAAAGGCCCCCGGTCTAGCGAGGTAGTCCCCTGGTTTGTTGAGGCAGTCCCTGGTTCGCACTGACGCAGCCCCCGGTCTTATGTACCACCTCCCATGTCAATGTCCATGGGCTCAGCCCTAATTCTGTATTTTCCGGACATAGATCGAAGTCGGTTCTCGGGACTACCGATAGATGGTTTTTGAGGTGTTCCAATGCTACACCCGTGGAATTGCTCGTCTGGTCGATCCGAGCTCACAACATGTCGACAGCCTTCGTCACCTGGGTACATGGTAAATTCACACCCCTCAAAGTAACCAGATATCTTTGCACGTGAAATTTGTATAGTGCCATATTTGGATCCAGTATGCCCCACACTGACACCGCTGCACCACTCAGGTCCGAGTCGCCAAAGCATATTATCCGACGATGCCAATCTCCTTCCACTTTGAGCCCATGCACAAGAGCTCATACTCAGCGACATTGTTCGATGTCAAAATGGATCTCGCAATACGCATTTTAGCTGATCCTTCTTTGGCGGTAAGCACAACCCCGACGCCTAATCCGGTTTTGGTTTTCGACCACAAAGTGCATCCTCCGCATTCGATCTAGTGGCGGTGGTTCAGATTGTACCGCCCAATCGACAAAAAGTCTGCCACAAATTTCGAGACTTGATCGCTTCTCTTCGTCAGAGCGCATAAGGGCTAGCTCAATTGCCCATTTTACATTCTCGCCACTCGCATCCTTGTTACCCATTATCTCGATATGGTAGCCACATATTACTTTGATGGGGTGCTCCTCAAAGTAATGCTTTAACTTCTTCCGCCATATAGACACCGTGATGCCACCTTTTGAAAAGGGTAGTTCTGCTTGAGGCGCATAATACCGCCAGTAATACATCGCCTCGCACCGATTTACCCTCTTCATTATGCTCCACTACGACATCGCACTTACAACTCGTTGGTTGCGGCTACGTGAGAGCAACATTGGCTCTTTGATAGTGGAGAGGCTAACACCGCGCAAGGGCTACAACATCTTTTCAAGTGGGCAAAGGTCATCGCCCCGTATGGCCCAAACGAATTTATCCGGACTTTTTCATGAGTTGGTAGAGAGGTGCCTTTTCTCCCAACCGACATACAAACCGACTCAACGATGCTGTGCATCCAAAGGAACTTGGACATCATTGAGACACTTCGAAGCTCCATTCGCTCGATGGCTCGGATCTTAGTTGATTAACTCGATACCTTACCGAGACGAGAACCGAGTAACTTTCCAGCCGACAATCAAGGTACATTTTTCCGTTAAGCTTCATCCGAACCTTCTCAAGTTTGGCGAATGTTTGCCTTATGTCGCTGGCGAGCGCTGCTTTCCTTTTGGTCTTGATAACCACATCATCCACGATACTTGCACGCTTTGACCTATTTGGTCGCGGCAAACATTTTTGCATGCATCTTTGGTACGCTGCACCTGCATTACATAAACCAAACGGCATAGTGCGATAGCAAGAAGCCCCAGACGGGTAATAAACACCTTTTTATTTGATCATCCGGTTCGTATGTATCCGTGAAAGCCAGAATATGCATCAATGAATGATAACAATTCGCATCCCGCTGTTGAGTCTATGACCTGATCTATCCTCGCAAAGGAAATGGATCTTTGGACACGCCTTTGTTCAGGTTCGTAATCGACACATGCGCCAAACCACCGCCACGCTCGATCGCCCTTCTTCTTTTCTACCAAAGACCGGATTAGAGAGCCAATCCGGATATAGTACCTCCATGATGAATCACGCCAAGAATCGAGCTATCTCTTTCTCCAATGACTTTTTCTCCTATCCTCGCGGCAGCGAGAGGTTGCTTCACCGCCTTGCTCCGGTCTTACGCTCAAAGAGTGCTCGCCAACTCCCTCTAACACCTTGCAAGTCCTGTAGACCAAGCAAAAAATATCCCGATTCTCACGGAGGAAGTCGACGAGCCGCTTCCTATTTGTCGCTTAACCCGCACCAATTGTTACGGTGCGCCCGAAACATGTTCTCAATCGAATCTTCTTGGTGTCCTTTGCGGCTTGAAATGAAACGCTACGCGGGTTACTCAATGCCGCATATATTGTCGCTGGATCGAGCCAATGCCGCCACCTCTTGGATTTTTCTTTTCTCTTGCACAATCACGAGTGACTCGCTAGGTTAGACCCGCTGAAGCACACCCATGGAACGCCGTAAATCTCCAGCAATGGTTATCACTCCATTTGGCCCGCAACTTCATCTTCAGATAACTGATGACAAATTTGCCATGAATTTGTTCAACGCTGGTCTTCCGAGTAACGCATGATACGCACTTTCCAAGTTTACCACTTCAAACTCCAGATTTTCAGTTCGGCGCTTATCCCTTGTTCAATAGCACGCCGAATTCAACTTTGCCTATGGGTTCACAATAAATGCCCGTACAATGCCATGGAAAGTTGTTCTTGTAGCTCGAGCATGTTCTCCGAGATGCCCAACTTGGCGATCGATCCGTGATACATGATGTTAATGCTACTGCCATTATCAATCAAAACCATGGAGAACCTCACATTAATGTTCGGTCCAATGAATGTCGGATCTAGCACTAGCACATACGAACCTGGGCTCGGCATAAGTTTAGGATGATCTTTGATGTTCCAGTGATTTCGGTCCGACCAAGGCATGTACCTCATTACCATCGGGTATGACCGCATTGACTTCCATATGTCGGCGCCGCAAGCTTTTTTCTATCTGCTTCCTTAGTCGTGAACACACAATAACTCGTGATGTTCCCTATACTGCCCTTCCCTTGTTTCCGGGTACCTGATCCGTTGTTGCTGATTTTCCACCGATGCAATCGTGATCCCTTCTTTCATTGTTGTCATACCGGCGAGGGGGAGGCAACATTAGTCGCTGCGGTTTGCTCCGGAGAGCGCTTGCTGCCGGGTAACTCCCGCCGAGGTTGATCATTCCGAGGTGCCCGAGCATTCCTCGAACCACCTTGCTCTATCTTTCGTGATCCACTCACATTGCCTCGTGTGACCCGCTATTCGGATTTGGCGGTGAAACTTACACGGCTGGTCCAAAGATCGACTCGTAGGTATACCTCGACGGCCTTTCTTTCCTGCCATCGCTTTCTTCGCTCCGAGTCCATGTTTTCTGCTATCATTTCTTGGAGTCCACCGCCTCCGCCTCGGCTGGTTACTCCCCGATCCGGTTGATCTTGATTCATGGTCACTTGTTAGAACCGTAACGATGATCCGCCTATCATCTCCTCTTTCCTCTCAGAATCATTCCTCCGGATGACCCGCTCCATCCTCCGATAGTATTCCTCGCTTGACTCACTTGACGCGAGCCTAGGTTGAGTCATATCGCCAAAGAATACTAATCAGCAATCCGGATCATCTCCGCCAAAGATAATCGCATTTTCCTTTGCAACTTCATCCACATCTCGCCAGATTCGCACTTTGCGCAAACCACGCTATGGCTCGTGATTCTATGACACCCTCACATGAGTTTCTCACAAGACACCACCGGGTCAAGAATTCACGATCCGTCTCGGTCTTTGCTTGCACATTGCCGTGGTCTGCGTCTATTCGGTCTCTCGAGCACTTGAGAAGTTGTTTATAAACATTTCTTCAAAATCTATCCAGCTTGATGCTTCCGTGTGGTAGATTATTCAGCCATACTCTGGCCGCCTCCAACATCTGGGGCACGAATGCACAGCCCATCTCAAGTTGCTGCAATTTTCACCGTCAGAGCATAGTTTATCGCCCAATCCTCCGCTTGGTAATTTCCGCCATACACGCCTTCGCGCCTCGGGTAGCTAGAAGTTGGGTACCGTGGTTCCTTCATGATCCGGGTCCAAAGCACGCTGACCTGGAGGACCTTGACATTCGATCCGTTCCGACCTATAAAGCGATCTAGTTTTAACTCGGCCATCCGCATTAAATCCTCGCTTCCCAATCTTGACCCTATCACATGATAGTCCGGTCTAGGATACCTCGCTCACCATCTCCTAATCACCGCTGTACCGCTTTTGCTCTCGCTACCTTTTTGTCAGATACCTCGCCGGGCGCTTTGTTTTGCCTTGGTATACCCGCTCGCGATTGTCCTCGCTTCCTCGGAGTTGCGGTCGCATTGTTGCTGGCAGCGCTCTTGACCGGCATTGCCTTGGTCATGGTTACCTCGGCCAGCTTCACATCGGCTCACACTCTGTCGATCATCATTTTTCCGCATCTCCTTTTCTTTTCCCGCACGTGTTGGGTCGTACGGGACGATCTGTTTGTTCCGTCTGGCCGAGGTTACTACCTCTTCTCTCCTTGGACCACCATGAGGTGATGATGCGGCTCCATGATTTCTCCCGTTACCCATCACCGAATGGACGATCTTGAAGCCCAACCTTCTCCCGTGTTAGCTCGCAGCTCCTCGCTCTGCTTTGTTCGCGATCCAACCAGCTCGTTAACCCGCCTTGTTATCTTTGACGGGCCTCACCCGTCGCACCTTTAACTCGGACGCAATGGCATCTTGCTCGAGGTTCTTCGCCGGGTACTATACCTCGCAACCCCACGCATGATAGTTTTCCGACCCTTCTACTCCATCATCACCTTCTCTCGCTCATCTCACTTATGAGATTTTTCCTTTACCCTCATCGCATCAACCTTGTTTGCCTTGCATACTCACACAACGTCATGTTCAAGGATCGCTGAGCCGCTGCTATTTTCTTCGCGCCTCTAGTATCTTTTGCCGAAGTTTCTCTAGCTTGGCCTATGCGAGCCGGATCTACCATCGCTGCTCGGGTTAGCTAAGCTATCCATAGCTTCCTCAAGACGCTCAGCCTCTCTAGTGGAGGTCCTCTACCTTTCCTTGGTGCCTTAGGTGTTACCTCCGGGCGCTGATCCTTGCTTTCCTGGCGCAGTCATCATCACCTCCGCATGGTTCGGGGAGCGAGTGACGCGCGCCCCGCGAGCCACAAAGGAGGGGTGGTTCTGTGATCGACGATGAGCGACGCGATGAACGCATCGAGACGCCCATAGCAACGAGACCTTGTGCCGAGCTTGATGAAGAGGTCAGCTTTTTAAGGCGCCTGGCAAACAAGATTGTCATCGACGAAATCTAAATCTCCAAAGCGCTAAACGAGCCCCCGGAGACGATGCGTCACGGTGCCGGCGAAGTTTCCGTCCAGATTCACCTCATGCCTCGCTAGCACCACGGTGGGCGCCAACTATCGTGGTGGTGTCACGGCAGATGCCATGGATAGGCTAAAGGTGGGGACTAATATGCGCTAGGGGAATCCAGGGAGGGATAGTAGAGTGATTCTCCACACAGAAGTTTGTATTGCTACATCTCCAAGATTACAAGCGCTCCTTGAGCTGTATTGGCAAGAGGAGGAAGAAGGTGCTCTCTTACTCTTGCCTTCTAACTAGCCCAAGAACCCTAGATCAACTAGTGCTCAACCAACTAGAATTCTGCCAACCCCTCTTTTTCCAACCCCTTCTACCAGAACCCTAACCCCCTTATGTTGGGGGGATAACCCCGGGTAGGGTCACTCCGGGGTATAAGGGCCGAGTTAGCCGAGGTTCAGCAAGGTCAAAGCGGATGCTGGCCGAGTCACCTCAAGGCAGGCCGGATCACGGAGTAACCCGGACCAGGGGGGTCGCCTAACATTGTCTCGTCCGACTTAAGGAGTAAGTCGGAAATGCTTGTCTAGCTTATATGCAGGAACATGTGTGGCCGGATCAACTGTGATCCGGATCCTCGCTTGGCTTCTAGGAGAAGGAAGGAATCTCTCTGGTAAAAAAAGAAGGTCCGGTGTGTACTGGATGAGCGAATAAAGCAAGGGCAGGACCACCGATCGTGGGTCGACAAGGGTGACGACGCCACGCCGGGCCGACGCTGGCGCCGCAGAGGCTACGCTACTAAAGCAAGTGTGACGCTGGGAAAAGCACTGTCGGGTTACTACTTTTGAAGGGGGCATATTCTCGTGAATATGCCTCCACGATGCCCTAGGCCAGGACCGAACCACCTCTATATAAGGGGGGGTTAGGGTTCTGGTAGGGGGTGGGGTTTTTTCTGATACAGAGTTGGGAGAATTCTAGTTGGTTGAGCACTAGTGGATCTAGGGTTCTTGGGCTAGTTGGTAGGCAAGAGTAAGAGAGTTTCTTCTTCCTCCTCTCGCCAATACAGCTCAAGGAGCACTTGTAATCTTGGAGATATAGCAATACAAACTTCTGTGTGGAGAATCACTCTACTATCCCTCCCTGGATTCCCCTAGCGCATATTAGTCCCCACCTTTAGCCTATCCATGGCATCTGCCGTGACACCACCACGGCGCTGGCGCCACTGGCTAGCGCTAGCAGGTGAAGATCCGACAGAAACTTCATCGACCGCGAACGATCGCCTTCGGCTTGTTCAGCTTGTTCAACATGGAGCGCTGACTACGCCACGATAACGCCTGGCTGCTTTCAAGACGCTTCTTCCGCAACAGCATCTTCGCCAAGCTCGCGCGCATAAGGTCTACGCTGTGGACGTGTCTTGCTTTCATCCGCCGCTGGCCGATGCAGGAGAACCACCCTCACCGTGGCTCGCGGGCACGACGCTCCCCGGACCATGCAGAGGTGATGATGACTGCGCCAGGAACGGGCATGAGCAAGGATCCGGCGCCAAACCCGGAGGTAACGCCTAAGGCACCGAGGAAAGCTAGGGGTCCTCCGCTAGAGAGGCCTGAGAACATGCTGAGGGAAGCTATGGATAGCTTGGCAAACCCGGTGGCAGCAGTGGTAGATCCGGATCATGTGCCGAGCTAGAGGAGACCCACAAAAGATACCGGAGGGCGAAGAAAATAGCAGCTCAGCAGCCGTTGAATATGACGCGTGAGTACGCAAGGAAAACAAGGTTGATGCAAGAAGGGTAAAAGGGAAAATCTCATGAGTGAGATGAACAGAGAAGGTGATGATGGACCGTATGGGTCGAAAACTATCCGTCTGCGGTTGCCAAGTATAGTACCGCGAAGAACCTCAGAGCAGCAGATGCCGCAAGGTCTGAAGTTAGAGGGTCTGACGGTGAAGCCTCCAAAGACAAGAAGACCGGGTTAACGAGCTGGTTCGGATCGCTAATAGGCGTAACGAGGAGCTGCCGAGAGGTAACCCGAGAGAGTTGGAGCTTCTAAGATCGCCCATTCGCAATGGGTAACCCGGAGAAACTACCGAGCCGCATCATTGCCTCATGGTGGCCCAAGGAGAGAAGAGGTAGTAACCTCGCCAGACGGAACAAGCAGATCGCTCACGCAACCCAACGCTGCAAGGGAAAAGAAAAAGAGATGCGGAAAAACAACGATCGACGAAGTGTGAGCCGAGGTGAAGCTGGCCGAGGCAATCGCGACCAAGGCAATGCCGGTCAAGGGAATGCTGCCAACGGCAATGCCGGACAGCGAAACTCGGCAGGGGTAGGTCAACCGCAGTAGCGAAATATACCAAGGCAAGAGCAAAGTGCCGGCCGTGGTATGCAATAGAGAGGAGCACAACGAGAGCAAGACCGATACAATGACGGAGACTCGGAGATGATGAATGCGGGATACACAAGACCGGACTATCATGTGATAGGGTCGAGATTGGGAAGCAGGGATTTGATGCCGGACGACGCCAGGTTAAAGCTGATCGCCCAGATAGGCCTGAACAGATCGAATGTCAAGGTCCTCCGTCCAGCGTGCTTTGGACCCCGGATCATGAAGGAACCGCCAGCACTCCAATTTCCAATTACCTGTGGCACGAAGACGATGACGGCAAAGACAAAGCCGGAGGATTGGCTGATAAACCACGCAATACCGTGAAAATTGCAACCGGCAACTTGAGATGGCTGTACGACACGCACCCCAAATGTTGGAAGGTCCGCTAGGGTATGGCTGAATAATTTGCCACCCGGAAGCATCAATTGCTGGATAGATTTTGAAGAAATGTTTATCAGAACTTCTCAAGTACATATCGAGACCGAATAGACCGCAGACTCGGCGATGTGCAAGCGAGATCTAACGAACGGATCGTGAATTCTTGACCCGATGGTGTACCGTGAGGAACTCGTGAGGGAGTCAGAGTCATAGGCTATAGCATGGTTCGCATAAGGGTGCGTGTATGGCAAAAGTTGTGGATGAAATTGCAAAGGAAAATGCCGTCACATTGGCGTAGATGATCCGGATTATGGATTCTTATGCTTTAGTGATCCGACTCGACCTAGGATCGCCAAACAAGTCAAATGAGGAGTATTATCCGAGGGATGAGACGGGTCATCCCGAGGAACGATTATAGGGGAAAAGGTAGACGATAGACCGGATCATCGGTATAGTTCGCAATAAGTTGCAGCTGTGAATCAAGATCAACCCGAGCAGGGAGCAATCAACGCCGTAAAACGGAGGGCAATGGACTCTCAAACGATGGCAAGAAAACATGGACTCCGGAGCAGAAGAAGCAATGGCAAGAAAAGAAAGATCACCCGAGGTATACCTATGAGTCAATGTTGGACCAGCCGTGTAAATTTCACATGCCAAATCCGAACAGCCCGACGAGTCACACAACGAGGCAATGTGAGTGGATGCGTAAGATAGAACAAGGTGGTTCGGGAATGCTCAGCACCCGGAATGATCAACCTCGTAGGAGTTACCCCGCAGCAACTGCTCTCCGAGCAAACACGCATAACAGCTAATGTTGCCTCCTCCACCGAGGTATGACAACAAGGAGAGAAGGGATGCAATGCATCAGGTGGAAAACCAGCAACAACCGGATCAGAGGTACTCCGGAAACGAGGGAAGGAATGAGTATAGGGAACATCACCAGAGCTATTGTGTGTTCACAACAGAGGAAACAGATAGGAAGAGCTTGCAGCGCCGACATATGGAGGTTAACGCGGTTATGCCTGCAGTGACGAGGTACATGCCTTGGTCGGTCCAGGAAATTACCTGGAGCGTCAAAGATCATCCCAAGCTTATGCCAAGTCCGGCTCAGATGCACTAGTGTTAGATCCGACGTTCATTGGACCAACCATTAATGTGAGGTTCTCCAAGGTACTGATCGACAATGGCAGTAGCATTAACATCATGTATGCGGATACGATGCGCAAGTTGGGCATCTTGGAGAACATGCTCCAGGCTACAAGAACAACTTTCCATGGTATCGCATCTGCATCTCCGTGAGCCCATAGGCAAAGTCCGGTCGACGTGCTATTCGCAGACGAGGGATAATCACGAATCGAGAACTGGAGTTTGAGGTGGTGAACTTGGAGAGCGCCAGATCATGCATTACTCGAGACCAGCATCGAGTAAATTCATGGCAAGTTGCCACGTTAGTTATCTCAAGATGAAGTTCGCCAAATGGAGCAATTACTATCGCTAGGATTTCCGACGTTTATTGAGTGTGCCTCAACCGGTCTAACTTAGCCGAGTCACTCGTGGATTGCGTGAGAGAAAAGAAAATCCAAGAGGTGGCAGCATTAGCTCAGTCCACACGCAAAGATATGCCGCGCTAAGTAACCCGCATGGAAGCATTTTCAAGCCGCCAAGGACACCAAGAAGATTCCCGTGGACAACATGTTTCCGTGAGCGCAACAATTGGTGCCGCTTAATCGACAAATAGGAAAGCGAGCTCACAACTTCCTCTCGTGAGAATCGGATATTTTTGCTTGGTCCACACAGACTTGCAAGGTGTTCCGAGGAGTTGGCCGAGCACTTTGAACGTAAGACCCGGAGCAAGGCCGGTGAAGCAGCCTCTCCGACGCTTCGCCGAGGATAGAGAAAGGTCATTGGTGACGATAGCTCGCTGCTAGCAGCAGGATTTATCATGGAAGTGTCAGATCCGGATTGGCTCTAATCCGTGCTGGTAGAAAGAAGAAGGATGATCCGAACGGCAAAGGTTTGGCGATGTGTATCGATTACACGAATCAACAAGGCGGTCCAAAAGATCCATTTCACCGCCGAGGATAGATCAGGTCATCGACTCTACCGCTGGATGGGAACTGCTGTCATTCATTGACGCCTATTCTGGTTTCCACCAGATACCTCAACCCGGATGATCAAATAAAACTGCTTTATTACTCAGACGGGGCTTATTGCTATCGCACTATGCCGTTCGGTTTACGAAATGCAGGAGCAACGTACCAAAGATGTATGCATGATCAAATAGGTCAAAATGTACAAGTCTACGTGGATGATGTGGTTATTAAGACCAAGAAAAGCGCAACGCTCCTTGACGACATAAGGCAAACATTCGCGAACTTGAGGAGATTCAGGATGAAGCTTAACCCGGAGAAATGTACCTTCGGTGTCCCGGCTGGGAAATTACTCAGATTTCTCGTCTCCAGCCGAGGTATCGAGGTTAATCCAACTAAGATCCGAGGCATCGAATGAATGGAGCTGCCGAAGTGTCTCAACGATGTCCAAAAGTTCACTGGATGCCTGGCGTCGTTGAGTCGGTTTGTATGTCGGTTAGGGGAAAAGGCACTGCCTCTCTACCAACTCATGAAAAAGTCAGAGAAATTCGTTTGGATGCCGCAGGCCGATGAAGCTTTTGCCCACTTAAAAAAGATGTTGGCCATCGCATCAGGTTAGCTTCGCCATCGCCAAAGGAGCCAATGTTGTTTCATAGCCGCAACCAACCGAGTTGTAAGTGCGTGATTGTAGTGGAGCGTGATGAAGAGGGTAAGTCTGCAGAGGCCGCCTATTACTTGAGCAAGGTGTTGTCTCCTCAAAATGTAACTACCCGCATTTTCAAAAGGTGGCATACGGTGTTTATATGGCGGCAAAGAAGTTAAAGCACTACTTTGAGGAGCATCCCATCAAAGTGATATGCGAAGCCCCCATATCTGAGATAATGGGTAACAAAGATGCGAATGGAAGAATTGCGAAATGGGCGATTGATCTAGCACCTTACACACCCCAGTATGATAGGAGAGAAGCGATCAAGTCTCAGGCTGTGGCGGACTTTTTCGTGGATTGGGCCGAGGTACAATACGAACCACCACCGCCAGATCCGAACTACTGGAGGATGCACTTTGATGGATCGAAAACCAAAACCGGGTTAGGTGCCAGAGTTGTGCTTACCTCGCCAAAGAAGGATCAGCTCAAGTACGTGTTGCAGATCCATTTCGCGGCATCAAACAATGTCACTGAGTACGAGGCTCTTGTGCATGGTCTCAAAGTGGCGAAGGAGATTGGCATACGTCGGATAATATGCTTTGGAGACTCGGATCTAGTAATACAGCAAGTGTCCGGAGTGTGGGACGCCCTGGATCCAAACATGGCACTATACAGATTTCATGTGCAGAAGATCTCGGGTTACTTTGAGGGATGCGAATTTCACCATGTACCTTGTGTGGAAAACAAAGCTGCCGACATGCTGTCAAAGCTTAGATCGACCCAATAGGCAATTCCACCGGGCATAACATTGGAGCACCTCAGAAAACCATCTATCAGGCCATCCCCAGGAACCGATTCAATCTATGTCCCGGAAAACGCGGAATCCGGAGCTGAGCCCATGGATATTGACATGGGAGGTAAGACGTAACCCGGGACTACCTCGCTAGACCCGGGACTGCTCAGCGTGATCCCGGAAGTTATGTCGGTGGATCGGATAGAAATTGATGAGGAGATGTTCTCAAGTGAGCGATACCAGCTTGGGCACCGCCTATATACCAGTTCTGAAAGATGGAACGTTACCCATCGAGGAAGTGCTAGCAGCAAACTCGTAGGAGAGCCAAAGCTACACAATCATCAATTTTGAGCTGTACAAACAGAGTGTAACCAATGTCCTCCAAATGTGTCGACCCTAAGAAGGACTTGACATCCTCCGAGATATACACCAAGGAGAATGCGGCATCATGCCTCATCCCGGCCTTAGTGGCAAAGGCGTTCCGCATGGATTCTACTCGCCAAGTGCCTTGGAGCAAGTAAGATCTGGTGAGAAAATGCAATGGTTGTCAAAGGTACGCCACCAAGACACATACGCCTATGTCCGAACTCAAAACCATACCAATTACATGGCCATTTGGTCAGGTGGTGCTTGGATATGGTTGGTCTGCTCAAACCAGAAGAGGAAACATGACACACATTCTGGTCATGGTGGACAAGTTTACAAAATGGATCGAAGTGAAGCCTATAAGAAAATGTGATGGAGCTACGACCGTGACGTTTCTCAAAGACATCATCTTGAGGTACGGTTATCCACACAGCATTATAACTGACAATGGAACGAATTTCGCGGAAGGAGCATTTGCACGCTTTTGCCGAGACAAGAAAATCCAACTCGACATAGCCTCGGTAGCCCACCCCGCATCGAACGGAGAAGTGGAAAGATCCAACAGATTAGTGCTATCCGGGATAAAACCCCGCCATTGAGCCAAGCAAAGATCAGCGGGTGCTGGATAGAAGAACTACCAATGATTGTGGAGTTTAAGAACAACTCAATCGATCAACAAAGTTACACGCTCTTTCTTTCGTATATGGGGCGTAAGCACATTACCGGCCGACATAGAGCATGATTCGCCTAGGGTCACCCAATACACGTAAGTCAAGTGCAAGAAGCCCGCAAATGATGTTGATCCTGCTGAAGAAGCGAGAGAATCGGCATCGCCCAGATCCGCCATATATCAGCAAAATCTCCGACGCTATCATAGCCGGAAAGTGTGCCCCCCGAGTCTTCCGGGAAGGCGATCTGGTGCTCCGGTTGGTACAGCGTACCACTGGCATGCATAAATTATCCCCCCCATGGGAAGGAAGATTTATTGTGAGCAAAGCATTGCACAATGATTCCTACTATCTTATAGATGTGAAGCCACAGGAAAAGAACAAGGCGGACAGGTCCAGAGAGGAATCGAAGCGACCATGGAATGTAGCACTACTTCGTCCCTTCTACACTTAGCTAAGAAGTGTATGTATCCGAGTCATCTCATATGTCGGTATGTATGTCGGCAATGAGCTTATCAATGAAATAGCGGAGCCTCGAGCAAGAATCGGGACCGCCTTAATAAATGATTATTGTTACTTTTATGCGTTAGCTGGAACGACTCGCTTCACTTAACCCGGATTAGTAATGTGTGAGCACCAAAACCCAACCCTTCGACTTGCTGTCCAACAAGAATTGGCTTCATGGCAAGGGAACAAGTTTGAATCATGAGCACATGAAAACCACTAAGGAAACGATCTTATTCCAGCTAACGCTTTTTTTGACTAACCTCAGATTTACTTTCAAGTTATTATGTTGAATTATTTTGAGCCAAGCCTCAAAGTTTATCAGTATTGTTAAAACGATTCTTGAGGCTCGGATTTGTAAGTCGTAAAACCGAATCAAGGTAGACACGGATCGAGCCGGAGAATTGGACGAACAAGAAAATGAAACTCGGGGACTACGCCCAAGTTAATCCGGCATAAAAGCACAGTAGCAAAATATCATGTATTTAGCATACAATGGCACCCGGCATACCGGGGATCTGATAAATTTTCAAGTTTTTTCCACTAAGGAGCGGCAGGAGGAGAAAGTTCGGCGTCATCATCACTGTCTTCAATATCTGAAGCAGCATCTTCTCCATCCTCGCCCGACCCATCCTCCATGTTCTCCATCTGCTCCACCTTGCCGGACTCTAGAAAGCTCGGCCCCTCAACCCAGTCATGGATGGGAGAATATTCAACAAGGCTGTAGGCACAAGCCGGGCGCCGAGCTACCCACTCCGGGTCATCGGTCCATTTGGATCCGGTGCGCCGGCGTGTGAGGAGGCTCAGGTCGATCTTCTCGTACCATGTAAGGATATGATGGAGGAGGGTATCTGCTGCGGCACGCCCGGCGGATTCCCTCTAGAGATCAAGCTGTGTCTCGATTTCCAATAGCTTCTCAGCAAGGAGTGTGATCCTTTTTAGAGCCTCGCCACGTAGTGTTGAAGATCCGGACCGGAACGTCGAGGAGATCTTTCCCATAGTTCTTGATGGTTTCCACCGAGCTGACACGCTGACCAACAGGTCCTCCATGTCTAAGGGGATGCTCTCACCATTAGGAGCGACGGGAGTACCCCTCTCTCGGCGGAATTTGGCAACGACAGCACTGGCGATAGGAGTACCCTCCGGAAAGTTATCTGAAAATAAGGAAAGGGAAGATGCTGAAGCAAAGGCATATGAGCTAACCCAGAAAACTATGTCGGACAAGGGGAAGAAACTTACGTGAGATATGACGATGGATCCGGGTCAACTCCTTGATACAACTGTCGCGTCTCTAGCGAAGTTGTTCAAGCTCAGCGAGCACCGACCCAAGCTGGACCTCGGATTCCTTAAGCAGGTCCTGGTCCTTGGAGATCTGAAGGGTAAAGCGCTCATGCTCTTCGGTGAAGTTCTGGCCAACTTTTTGGAGTTTGGTTCTGTGTTGGGCCTTCATCTTCTCCATCTCGGCCTTGAGTTTGGCTATTTCGTCGTCCTTGGTCCGGAGGAGGGCAAGCTCATCGTTCTTCTTGTTCAGCTCGGCTTGATGCTGTCCTGCTTGTTCGAGAAAATGCAGCATCATATCAGGCACGGGCACACTATCCTCAAGCGATGCTGAAATAGTATGTTGACCCGGCAAAGCCGAGGAGTGAATGTTTGCCGAGCCAAGGAGAAGAAGGAATGGAAAACACAACGACGTTGGCCGAAAGAGGACATACCTCAGATTTCCTCCAAGTTCTTCCGCATAATTTTGTTTTCAGCCTCCACCCCAGCTACAAAAAACTGAATAAGGAGGTTAGTTCGGCAGAAACAAATGAAACAGAGAGGTGTTAAGAGAGGAAATTACCCCTCTTTTCATGCTCCGCGCCAAGTGCAACATGTTTTGCACGCAAGATCTTGTGGGTATCAAGCAGGCGCTAAAACTCGGCGTTCCAGTGATTGGTAGTTACCTGACAAAGATACAGGCGTGTAAAATTAGTTCGTTGCATATTTGAAGTGTACAAGATCCGGGCCAAGCAGAACTTAACCCGGCTCTAGGTGTGTGCATATTCAAAGTATACAAGATCCGGGCCAAGCGGAACTTAACCCGGCTCTAGGTGTGTGCATATTCGAAGTATACGAGATCCGGGCCAAGCGGAACTTAACCCGGCTCTAGGTGTGTGCATATTCGAAGTATACGAGATCCGGGCCAAGTGGAACTTAACCCGGCTCTAGGTGTGTGCATATTCGGAGTATACGAGATCCGGGCCAAGTGAAACTTAACCCGACTCTAGGTGTGTGCATATTTGAAGTTTACATGCAGCTACGTTGATCTTCTAATGAGCATCCGACCGAGTAACAAGTTACTCCGCCGGAGGCTCGGGGACTAATGGTTATTATCTACAGCATGTAAACAAGAAACGACGTACCTCCATCATTCGCCCAGCGAGGTTAATGGCCTTGGCGGCGGTATTCATCTGAGCGGAAAATTCAGCGGGGCCGAACTTTTCCGAGAGATCGTCGTTGTAGACGAACTCCACCTTATTCCAGTTCATGACGAACTCGATGAGGCTCAGAGGGTACCGTTCGCCAGTGGGCATGTGGGGTGCCACCAAGCCCTTTGCGTGAGCTTCTTTCCTTTCAATCAGGGCAAGAGCTGGGCTAGTGTGAAGAACCATCTGCTGCGAGTCGGTTGGCTCGGCAGGAGGATCCGTCGCTGCCGGTGACTTCTTCGGAAGCATTGACGACAAGGTTCGTTGACCGGCCTCGACGGAGGTAGACTTGCCTTTGGCCTGCTGGGAGGATGTGACCATAGTGGATTTTCCCTTGGAAGCCGCTGGAGTGGTTCCTCGCCGAACTTGGGATGACTCGGACGAGGAAGACGAACTTGGCACGGACTGGGAGCTGCTGTTGGTTTCTTCGGAGCCGGGACAGGCGCTGGTTCGGTGGCTGGTGCTGGAGCTAGAGTTGTAGTAGACTTGGTGGTTGCTGGGCGCGGCAATGCCAAAGTGACGGACACCGTTGCCTCGGCCGATCCGACCCCTCCCGATCCGAGGTCGCGTTCCTCTAAAGGAGGTACTGCGGAACCCGGAGCGCCGAGAGCCTCCTAATAGGGCTGGCGGGCATGACTCCGTCACGAGGAGGGAAGGACCAGACCAAGGGGAGAGAGATGCTCGATCCGCCGAGGGACTCCACAGAGCCTGCAAAAAGAAAATAATGTCGAGGAAATAACCTGATGCAGGGAGAAGTGTGTTGCGCAGTGAAAAATGACTTACGATCCGAGGTCTCGGCCTCCTTAGGTTTCCGGGCCCTCCGTGCCGGGGCTTTGCCTGCCCGTTTGGAGGCGGTCTTGTCTCCGGCCTTCTTTTGCCTTTTGGTAGGCTGAGAAGGTTCGGAAGAAGAACTTGACGCGGATCCGTGCTTCTTCTTCGACGCCACAGGAACAGGCTCGCCCGTGGCAAGTGGAGGATCCTCGTGGATGTGCCCACCGGGGTTAGCTGATGCCGGGAAGGCAAAAGAAAGAGGGACAACCTCAACGGGTTCAATCATGTCGATATCCGAGTCATCCTCATCGTCGGGCCAATCTCTAAGAGAAGAGAATTTCCTGCTGGGTCGTTTGGTGGCGTCGGTTGTGGGGAGGAACATCTCCTGGTCCGGATCCTCCTCATCCGGGATTTCTCGGTCCGGGGCCCACTTAAGGGTCGGATCAGTACCACCCTCGAGGGTTTGCTGGAGAAACAGCTGAGAAAAAGCACAAGGAGCAGAGTCAAAAATATGATAAGAACCGACACGTAATTGATCCGAAATAAGTTTACCCCGGCTTAGCTGGAGGGAGCCTCACTACGCAGTAATGCTCGATTCCCCATGTCCATTCGGCGGAAAAATCCTTATGGGTGGTGAAAAGAGCCTTGACCCTGAAGATCTCCGTATTGCTCAACTCGAACGAGGAGGTTCTTGGGGTCATGGCCGAAGCTCATATGGCACAACTTGTGAGTGCGCCACTGAGGGGAGAGATTCGCTGCGCATTTAATGTGATCATGGCATCTTCGTTGCGCAATCCGAGCTTCTTTAGCTCCGCGAACCTTTTGTGGACTTGGTTGGCCAGAGCTGTAGGTTTTTTGTCGACCTCCTCCCAGAAATCCGTGTCCGGGGGACCCGGAGCGTAGGGCAACAACCGGATCAAGTCTTCGGTGCCTTGCTCCGACATAGAAGAAGGTCCGCCCATCCTTTGCAGTCAAGACCAAAGGACCTGGGAAAGATTGAAAATCTCCGGGCGAGATCGAGGCAGCTCCAACAGTGAGCTGCTTGTCCTCGACTCGACGTGGATGTTGGGGACGACGCGACGGGAGGTCAAGAACCGGATCCACAGCTCCTTCGTGGGCCATAGTCCGGTGTAGCCCTCGATCGAAGAGACGAAAGCGGACAGAGAGGTGATGGCGTTCGCCAGGAGATGATGTGGTTGTAGGTGATAGGTCCGGACCCAGTCCCGGAAGAAATCACTCACCAGAAGACCAAATCCCCGTTGGAAATGGGATAGGAAAACAACGAACTCACCCGGATTGGGTGAGGGGGCCAATTCCGAGGAGGGAAGACGAGCGGCGACGCCGGCGGGAATACGCCGGGTCCGGTAGAGCCAGTCGATGTCGTCCCGGCACTCCACGAACCGCCCACGCGCCATGATCCGGCCACGGCCCTCCTCCATCTCCTGCTCAACGACGATGAGCTCCTCCTCCGTCATCTCGAATCCGCTGTCCTCACTGGAGCTGGCGGCGGCGGGGCTCTGCGGTCTAGATTGACGAGGACCCGTGGCTAAGAAGTGGTGTAGAAGTGGCTGCGGTGCGGAGGCACGGAGAAGGTGCGGCGGCGGCGCTGCTGCAACGGACACTGGCGGCGGCACGGTCGCGAGGAAGAAGAAGAGGAACGGGCGAAGGGGCGCGGAGATGGAAAAGTGCTAAGGGGCACGCCCCTCCCCTATTTAACTGCTCCCAGTAATCGATAAGTGGGATCGCGCTGCGCCAGAGAGCCACACGCCGTGGCCGTGTATCACCGACATTAGCCAATCAGAGAGAAGCCACAACGGAGGCCACAGAGTAAACATGATCCCATGACACGACATGCCATTGCGGTAGACGAGGAGACAGGCGTGACGTAACCCACGCACAGTAATCACTGACAGTTACTGCGACGGTTATAGTGCAGGCCCTTAAAATGAGGCATCATAATGATTAACCTTTACGTGGGTTGGCGTATGAGAGAAGGAAGCAAGGCCCGGATCCGAGCTACAATGGTAACCCGGCCGGCAAGTGAAAACTTGGAACGTGCGAAGGGAACGTAAATCCATATAATCCGAGACAAGAAGTTAACCCGGAACTAAACGTCCGAGGCTCGACATTTAATGAATTCGATGTGGCCTTAACGACCAAGGACGCTAAGGCCGCACCAGCTTCGGGGACTAATGTTGGGGGGATAACCCCGGGTAGGGTCACTCCGGGGTATAAGGGCCGAGTTAGCCGAGGTTCGGCAAGGTCAAAGCGGATGCTGGCCGAGTCACCTCAAGGCAGGCCGGATCACGGAGTAACCCGGACTAGGGGGGTCGCCTAACATTGTCTCGTCCGACTTAAGGAGTAAGTCGGAAATGCTTGTCTAGCTTATATGCAGGAACAGGTGTGGCCGGATCAACTGTGATCCGGATCCTCGCTTGGCTTCTAGGAGAAGGAAGGAATCTCTCTGGTCAAAAAAGAAGGTCCGGTGCGTACTGGATGAGCGAATAAAGCAAGGGCAGGACCACCGGATCATGGCCGACAAGGCTGACGATGCTCATGTCGGCTGACGCGGGCGCCACAGAGGCTACGTCGTAAAGCAAGTGTGACACGGGGGAAAAGCACCCCTGTCGGGTTACTACTTTGGGAGGGGGCATATTCTTAGGAATATGCCTCCACGTATGCCCTAGGCCAGGACCGAACCACGTCTATATAAGGGGGGTTAGGGTTCTGGTAGGGGGTGGGGTTTTTTCTGATACAGAGTTGGGAGAATTCTAGTTGGTTGAGCACTAGTGGATCTAGGGTTCTTGGGATAGTTGGTAGGCAAGAGTAAGAGAGTTTCTTCTTCCTCCTCTGGTCAATACAGCTCAAGGAGCACTTGTAATCTGGGAGATAGAACATCAATACAAAGCTTCTGTGTAGAGAATCACTCTACTATCCCTCCCTGGATTCCCCTAGCGCATATTAGTCCCCACCTTTAGCCTATCCATGGCATCTGCCGTGACACCACCATGACACCTTATATAGAGGTGGTTCGGTCCTGGCCTAGGGCATACGTGGAGGCATATTCTTAAGAATATGCCCCCTCCCAAAGTGGTAACCCGACCGGGGTGCTTTTTACACACACACATGCGTAGTAACGTAAGTGACGTGAAAGCGCTGTCACCCCTTTGCACACTATCACCTCTGCCCTGCCTGGCACACATGCGTTAATAACGGTCACGTGGCGTCGTGCCAATTTCTGCACCGGCCACCTGCTTTATTTGCTCATCCAGTACGTACCGGGCCTTCTTTTTTGACCAGAGAGATTCCTTCCTTCTCCTGGAAGTTAAGCGAGGATATGGATCATAGTAGATCCGGCTACACCTATTCCTGGATATAAGTTAGACAAGCATTTCCGACTTACTCCTTAAGTCGGATGAAACAACGTTAGGCGACCCCCCTGGTCCGGGTTACTCCGTGATCCGGCCTTCCTTGAGGTGACTCGGCCAGCATCCGCTTTGACCTTGCCGAACCTCGGCTAACTCGGCCCTTATACCCCGGAGTGACCCTACCCGGGGGTATCACCCCAACAGGGTTCATGGTTTAGGATTTTAGGGTTTAGGCTTTTAGGGTTTAGGGGTTTAGGATTTATGATTTAGGGTTTAGGGTTGTTCAGGGTTTTAGGGTTGTAACATACCACCTTTATGTGTAATAAATAAACAACAAGTTTGTGAGCATTGCATACATGCATTACATTTGCACTTGGTTCTAATCAAGAGACAAAATAAAACCCTAGTGTTTCCCCTCTCTTTGAAAACCTTCAAATGGTTTCTATTATTTTGAAAATTACAAAAATGTTGGAGCCCAAAAAGACTAATAGGGCCCCTAAAATATTTCAGTATTTTAACAAAGTTCTTGTATTTTGGAAATGCTCAGAACAGTTTTGAAACTGAAAATACAAACAAATACATAGCAACAGAAAAAGAAAAAGATTTTTGAAATAAAAATAGAGATCCTAGACTAACAGGCCGCACAACCCACCTTCCTCCTTCACTCTTTGCTGTCATTGGCCGGCTTTCTTTGCCTTGCCACGTCAGATGCACCATTTATCCCGCAGCATCGCGATGCACACTACCGACGCCAGATGCGTCTACAAGTAACCTCGCATCATCGCTCGTCCAACCCTAGCCCCATCCTCATCCTCTCCCTCTCTGGCCGAAACCCTACTTCGACGGTCGTCATTGTCTCCACCGATTCCAGCCACGCCGAGGCTATCTGAGACCACCACCAGGACCACCACCGTCTACTCGTTCTTCTAGTACAAGCGCCTGAGCTAGATACACCCCCAATCGTCTCAATTGACTCCTCGTTCCCGACGCCGATCGTCGTTGCTCGCCGTCGATTTCGGCCTCCTCGCTCCTCGCCGACACCATCAACACCACCAGGTTGAGCTACTGGTGCTTAGGCACCATCCCTCTTCTTCTCTCTCGCTCTGGCCCGCTTCCCCGACGATCACCTACAAGTGCCGCCACCGGCCACCGTTAAACCCCGTGCTCCGGCGACCCCCTGCAAGCGGCGCCGCCAGTTTCTGGTCGCCCGCGTCGCCCTCTTTCCAACGCCCCTAGCCACGCCAGCTTGCACCGTCCCTAGCGCCGGATTCGAACCCCAGCAGTGGGCATCTCCATTGTTGACGTCATCATGACGTCAGCATGATGTAAGAAGTGTCTTTTCTTTTTATTAAATGTTTTCTAAAATAATTTCTATAAATAACTAAATGCTGATAGGTGGGTCCCTGATGTCAGATGTTTAATCATTTCCATAATTGTTTCTGAAATGAATAAATATATGACATGTGGGCCCAGGTTCTAAAATAATTTTAATATCCCAAAAATGTTTAGTTGTTTTAAGTTGATTTAAAAATCGATTAAAATTGGGAAAAATCATAACTAATTCATTTTAAATTAGAAAAATATGTATAATATATCAAAATGTTCTGAAAAATAAGATCTATCCAATAGACTCATAATCATGCATTGTTAAGCAACTTACATGAAAAGTTTAATTAGGAGAACAAAATAACCCCTCCCATATGCATCCGGGGTTTCTCCGAATTAGGGTTTGGACCCCTCGGACCCCGTTTAAATTGCCAAGCATGTCTTAGGGTGTCATTTTAATACAATTTAACTTGTCATATCATCATCCTTGCTTGAGCATTGCACATACGCCATGTGTTGATTGTTACCTCTTCTTTCCGGTGTTGGTTCTTCGCGAATAGGAACCAAGCCCGAACCTGAAGTCAACGCCACTGAAGAGCAGTACCGTTTCAACGACGGACAAGGCAAGCGTAGCCCCATCATTCTGAACCTATGTTTACAAAGTATTTCATTCTTGCTATATGCATACGATTACAATGTGGTCTTTTATTTAAGATAGAGTATCCTATCTGTTGCATGTTTTCCTTTGTACACCAAGATACCGATCCACCACTCCTAGCATAACTAGGGTTGAGCTTATGAACGTTGCTAGTGCCATATTTCAGCCAAGCTTAGCCATTCTTAGTGTTACAAGACCGATCCATCCAGATGATGCATCGGAGATACGATGAACCTAGTTTGATAGGATGTTGAGATATGATTGGAGGTGGGTAATAAACATGCTAAGGCAGGTATCGGAGGCCACATAGGGTGTGGTTTTTGTAGTCCCATGCTAACCACCCTTAGGACCTGAGTTCTCGCCTCTTGAACCAAGATGAGCGTACAACCACACGGGGGCCTGGAAACCCCCTCGACTCACTAAGTTGCCTAGTAGATTCCATGAGTCACATAGTTCAGGCGTTCCATTCGACATATGCATTCTGGTTGTTCTCGAAGGAGGTGGAGGAGGTGCATTCATACATGTAGGTAAGCGTGGCCGGGAACAAGAGAGGCACGGCCTCCGTAATCTTGAACCCTGCACACATCTCTAGGGACCGGCTTCAGGACTTGACCCGTTACAGCGACATCTCCTTAGGGCGTGACTCATGGTCTCGGCGAAAGCAAGGTAAAGGTCGTGGTCAACCACCCTCTGCCGGCCTTCTAAGGAAGAGGGATAATAATTTTGCATTAAGAGTCGGTTGGTACGTGTGGGTAAAGTTATGCACCCCTGTAGGGTAATAATATTTTCAAAAAGCCGTGTCCACGTGTAACACCCCGTCCACTCCTGGGCCTGGGGGGTGTCACTCCTAGCAGCTTAATAGGATATCTAGACTGGCCCCACAGACCAACACTAGTCTTTTCTGTGCACTTTGTCCTCACTGCGTCTTGCTACCCACTTCCCGATCGGTCACCCATCCTAGAATTGCTCTAGGCCAAGCACGCTTAACCTTAGAGTTCTTTTCGAATGAGCTTCCGGGAAAGAAGTTGCAACTTGTTGATATGGGTATCCTATCAATCCTATTAAGCCATGTGCCTGGATCTCACATACACCGACCCTTTAGAAGATCGATGCCCTCATCGATCAAGCACACCCCAGGAACGTTCCCTCTTGGCACGCGTCTGTGCGTCCAATGCCAGCACATGTGCCATGCCGTGTCCACTCCGGGCCACACGCGCCATGCTCCACATGTCCCGCCACTGACCCGCAACACCCGTGTAATCGCAAGGGTCGGATCTGATACCACTTGTAACACCCCGTCCACTCCTGGGCCCGGGGGTGTCACTCCTAGCAGCTTAATATGATATCTAGACTGGCCCCACAGACCAACACTAGTCTTTTCTACGCACTTTGTCCTCACTCGTGCACACCCGGTTACCCACTTCCCGGTCGGTCACCCATCCTAGAATTGCTCTAGGCCAAGCACGCTTAACCTTAGAGTTCTTTTCGAATGAGCTTCCGGAAAAGAAGTTGCAACTTGTTGATATGGGTATCCTATCAATCCTATTAAGCCATGTGCCTGGATCTCACACCACGGTTATGGACGACTTGGGAACGGACGTGACAATCATAGAGAACTATAACCAATGTTAAAACTTGGCAACTAATGAGTGTTCTGGAATTACTTCCTCCGGGTCCTTTGAGGGAGTCCAAGTTGAAAGGTTCTTAGATGATGATGAAGGCGACCTGAAAGAGTTAGAATGTAGTCTTCTTACCTCTTTTGAAATGATCTGATTAGACGAGCCTCTTCTCTCACTTGTTTTCAATACAAAGCTGGCTTTTGCAAAGTAACCACAAAAAGCCTTTCTAAACCAAGCATGTATTGTAGGTTATTAAGTCTTGTGGAGTACATCCTGTACTCAGCCTTGCCTTGTTGATGTTTTTGCTATAGATGAAGCTATTCGAACAGAAGGTGGTTCCTACGTTGATGTCGACGAGTAGTTGGGGTTCCCGGGCAGCGGCCTAGGATCTATGGAAGGGTCGTTTGCTTATATTTATGGCCTCTTAGGCCCGTTGCTAAGTTTGTTGTTTAGAACAACTTATTTGCTTCCATTGCTTGGTGTTTGATGGGTCTTTGACCCCTGGTTTGTAATACTTGTATGTAGCTCTGTTAAGAGCGTACCTTAATAATGTATGGTTTGTATGTTCTGTAATGTTACCGAATTATTCCCTGCGCGCTTTGAGCTCGAGGTTAGGCTTATGTCAGATGAAGATCTGGGATTTGTCTAACCCCGATCCCGGGTCATGACATATTTTGGTATCAGAGCAGGACTGCCTGTAGGAAACCCTTCTCATTTGTCGATGTTGAGTCTAGTACTTGTGAAAACTATTTGAAAGTTAAAATTATCTGCAAAACTCTAAATATGACTCTTTTTACTCCTTATCCAGGGTTGTTCTATTGCTGAGTTATCTTACCTTGTTTGGTTTGAAAGGTTTTCACTTCTCATCTAACATTTCAAATTACTAGGATTTACGAGACTGGGTTGTTCTTCTAGACTCCGTATCTGGTTGGAAAGCTCAGAGTTTCCAAGATATCCGGGCATCTGAAGCATTGTTTTCAACCTTGCTAAGGGTGTTTGGAATTCAACTCCTTTCTTCTCCTATGATTTGTTGGTATCATACCATATTGCATTCCATTGTTATGGTTTGTATTTAAGTTGGTAGCGTATACATTTCGTATGCTTGTTCTACTGCCATACTTGGTGTTATGGTGTGACCTCAACTCATATGGTTGATTCTACCATGACCGTTCGATATGGTTCATGTCATCTTTTGATGTATTTCTCTTGCTGATCCAATCTCACGGGTTCTGTTTTCTCCTCAGGATGTCTTCCGGTACTCATGGTTCTGTTGGCCGACGAGGCCACAACAATGCAGATGAGGAACTTCCGCCACCTCCCACAATGGCCAAGGTTCTCAACAATATTGGGACTAATCGTCCGTGGAATGAATGCCTCCTCGAGCGTGTGGCTCAGAACACTGAACGTTGCCCCTACGACTGTGTCACACTTGGGGATTTCATCCGCTCATTTCCTCCAATCTTCAACCACCCCAAGGAACCCCTTGATGCTAATGATTGGCTTCGCACAATCGAACGCAAGTTCAGTGCTCTTCGTGTCCGTCAAGATGACCGTGTCAACTATGCCACCTATCAGCTGGAAGGTGAGGCTGGTGTTTGGTGGGATGGGTATCTGGACATGCAAGCTCAAGGACATGTTGTTACCTAGGAGGAGTTCATTGCAGCTTTTCGCGCCTCCTATATCCCTAAGCCCATCATGGATCTCAAAAGGAGGGAGTTTTTGGATTTGACTCAGGGGCATATGGATATTGAAACATATGGGCGTGAGTTCACTCGCCTGGCTCGTTATGCACCCAGGGATGTGACCAATGATGAAGACAAGCAAGAGCTGTTCCGTAAGGGACTTAGGCCAATAGTTTGCTATGAGTTGCTGCCTTTCAAGTTCAGAACCTTCCAGGAACTGCACAACTAGGCTCTTACCCTAGAGTATGGAAGGAAGGAAATGGAGGTTTCCCAGAAGCATGAAGAAGGGAACTCTCGTGCGTCTTCTTCTGGCAACAAGAAGCATCGAGTCTTTGTTCCATACAGTGATGTGCCTCTTGCTCCTTATGTACCCAAGTCAGCTGGCAATGCTCCTCGTCCGCCACAGTCAAATACTGGTGGAGCAAGTTATCGTCCTCCTGCTGGTTCCTTCTCTGGAACTACTTGTTACTCATGTGGTCAGCCTGGTCACTATTCAAGGGAGTGTCCACAAAGAGCTGCTGGTCGCAATGATCAACCGGCGAAGAAGTATGATATAAAGCTCAGGGTGCTGGACGTGGTCGCCTGACTCATGTGACTATTGAAGAAGCTCAGGAAGATCCACGCGTCATTCTGGGTATGCTTCATGTCAATTCAATTCTAGCAACAACTTTGTTTGACTCTGGAGCATCGCATACATTCATGTCTCAAGGGTTTGCTCAAGAGCATGGGATAGTTTTTGAACCCCTATCAACCCCTCTAACCATTCATACCCCGGGTTCTAGTTGGTTTACCACCATGGTTAGTCATGAGAATATGATTGACATAGCATACCAACAATTTCCCACCTCTTTCATTGCCCTTAAGTCAACTGACATTGATGTCATTCTTGGCATGGACTGGTTATCTAAGTATCAAGCCGTCATTGACTGTGCACTTAGGACTGTTACCGTGACCTCCCCTGCTGGCATAACAATTAAGTACTAGTCTGATGGGTCGAAGTCGCCATCGGCAGTTTCTATTCCGTTTTCGGAGTGGAATGCCATGGAGGGTATGGAAGAGTTACCCCCTCTAGAAGTTCAAGATGTCCAGGTAGTCCATGATTTCCCAGATGTCTTTCCTGAAGAATTGCCTGGCATGCCACCTGATCGAAGTGTGGAATTTGTCATCAAGCTGGTTCCTGGAACTGCTCCTATCTCTAAAAGACCTTACCGTATGCCCCCTCATGAGTTGGTGGAGCTAAATAAGCAAATTGAAGAGCTAGAAGGCCTAGGCTATATTCAACCTAGTACCTCCTCTTGGGGTTGTCCTACCATTTTTGTCAAGAAGCGGGATACAAATATTCCAAGATTGGTCGTTGATTACCGTCCACTCAATGCGGTGACAGTCAAGAATAAGTATCCTCTTCCTCGGATCAATGACCTCTTTGATCAAATAAGTGGTGCTACCATCTTCTCCAAGATGGATTTAAGGTCGGGGTATCATCAAATAAAAATTAGAAAAGAGGATATCCCAAAAACAGCATTCACAACTCGTTATGGTCTTTATGAGTATAAAGTGATGTTCTTCGGGTTAACCAATGCCCCTGCTACCTTTATGAGGCTCATGAACTTTGTCTTTATGGAGTATCTGGACAAGTTCGTAGTGGTCTACATAGATGATATTTTGATCTATTCCAAGATCGAAGAAGAGCATGCCGAACATCTACGTTTGGTACTGACTAAACTTCGTGAACATCATCTCTATGCCAAGTTCTCCAAGTGCGAGTTCTGGTTGCAAGAGCTCGTCTTTCTTGGTCATGTGGTCTTAGCTAATGGTGTTGCTGTCATTTCGGATAAGGTTCAAACCATTCTTGAATGGAAGTCACCTACCTCAGTCAAGGAGGTCCGAAGTTTTCTTGGAATGGCTGGATATTACCGTCGATTCATTGAGAACTTCTCCAAAAATTGCCAAGCCTATGATTGATCTTCTTAAGAAAGATAAGAAGTTCGAATGGTCTAAAAAGGCAGAAGAAAGCTTTCAAACTTTGAAAACTAAGCTCACCACTTCTCCTGTGATCGTCATCTCGGACACAAGCAAGGACTTCGTCGTCTATTGTGACGCGTCTCTTCAAGGGCTCGGTTGTGTGTTGATGCAAGATGGTCATGTGGTAGCTTATGACTCCCGGCAGCTAAAGCCACATGAGAATAATTATCCAACCTATGATCTCGAGCTAGCTGCTGTTGTTCATGCTCTTAAGCAATGGCGACATTACCTTATCGGTAATCGTTGCGAACTCTACTCGGACCATCAAAGTCTGAAGTATCTTTTCACCCAGCCAGATCTCAATCTTAGGCAAAGACAATGGTTGGAACTCATCAAAGATTATGATTTGGGTCTCAACTACCAACTCGACAAAGCCAATGTTGTTGCTGATGCGCTAAGTCGAAAGTCTTATTGCAATAACCTTATGATTTCACAAGCTCAACCTATTCTCTATGAGGAAATCAAGCGTCTTAACCTTGAAGTGGTTCCTCGTGGCTTCCTCTATAACCTTGAAGTAAGGTCTTCTCTTGAGGATCAAATCAATGAAGCTCAGAAGAAAGATGATGAGATTACCAAGATCAAGGAGCGTGTTGCAAGTGGAGATGCTAAATGTTTCTCCATCAATGATCAAGGTACCCTCTACTTCAGTAACCGGCTAGTGGTGCCAAACAGTCGAAAGATCAAAGAGCTAAACCTTCGTGAAGCTCATGAATCACCTTTGTCCATTCATCCTGGTGGTACCAAGATGTATTGTGACCTTCGTCAAAGATTCTGGCTGAGTGGAATGAAACCAGAAATTGCTCGCTTTGTTGCAGAATGCGACGTCTATCGTCATGTGAAAGATGAACACCAAGGACCTGCTGGACTTCTGCAGCCATTGCGTATCCTTGAATGGAAATGGGATGAAATTGGTATGGATTTCATTACTGGACTTCCAAAAACATCCGCAGGAAATGATGCTATATGGGTAATAGTTGATCGGTTATCCAAAGTTGCTCACTTCCTTCCGGTTCGGGAAACTATTCATGCTAGTCAGATGGCCGACTTATACATCTCCCGGATCGTTGTTCTTCATGCTGTTCCCAAGAAGATCATCTCTGACCGTGGAAGCTTGTTTACTTCCAGGTTCTGGCAGAGTCTCCAAGAAGCAATGGGAACTCATGTCTACTTCAGCACAACTTACCATCCTAAAACCGGTGGTCAAACCGAAAGGGTGAATAAAATTCTTGAAGACATGCTTAGAGCGTGTGTTATATCCTTCGGCAAGAACTAGGAGAAATGTCTTCCATTTGGTGAGATCTCCTACAACAATAGTTTCCAATCCAGTTTGGGTATGGCGCCTTTTCAGTTTCTATACGGAAGAACATGTCGAACACCACTGAATTGGACAGAATCCGGTGAAAGATAGTTCTTTGGTCCGGATATGATCCAAGAAGCTAAAGATCAAGTTCGCATAATCCGAGAACGTCTAAAGGCTGCTCAATCTCGTCAGAAAACCAACTATGATCATCATCACCTTCAAGTTCATTATGAAGTTGGTGATCAAGTTTACCTCCGGGTCACTCCTTTGAAGGGTGTCCACCGTTTCGGTATCAAAGGCAAATTGGCTCCTTGCTACGTTGGTCCCTTTCGCATTCTCTCCAAGCGAGGTGAGCTTGCCTACCAATTGGAGCTACCATCAACCTTTCCATTGTTGGAGATATGCCCAAGAGGCAATAATAAAGTGGTTATTATTATATCTTTATGTTTATGATAAATGTTTACATCCCATGCTATAATTGTATTAACAGGAAACATTAATACTTGTGTGTTTTGTAAACATAAAAGAGTCCCTAGTAAGCCTCTTGTGGAATTAGCTTGTTGATTAAATGATGATCATGGTTTCCTGATCATGGACATTGGATGTCGTTAATAACAAGCTTATATCATTAGGAGAATGATGTAATGGACACACACCCATAGTAAGCGTAGCATAAGATCAAGTCATTAAGTTCGTATTGCTGTAAGCTTTCAAATGCATAGTAACCTAATCCTTCGACCATGAGGTTATGTTAATCACCATCACCGGATGGGTACTTTGATGACATCAAACACCGCTCAGAATCGGGTGGTTATAAAGGTGTCATTGGGTATTCTGAAAGTATGTGTTGAAGCGCATGGTCCAAGATTGGGATTTGTCCATCCATATGACGGATAGATATGCTCTGGGCCCTCTCGGTGGAATTTCATCTAGTTAGCTTGCAAGCATGTGACTAGGTCACAAGGGATGACATAACATGGAACGAGTAAAGATTACTTATCAGTAACGAGGAAGAACTAGGTATGGAGATACCAACGATCAAACCTCGGATAAGTAGAATATCGCGTGACAAAGGGAATTAGTTTCGTATGTGAATGGTTCTATCGATCACGAAGTCATCGTTGAGTATGTGGGAGCCATTATGGATCTCCAGATCCCGCTGATGGTTATTGATCGGAGAGGTGTCTTCATCATGTCTGCATATTCACGAACCGTAGGGTGACACACTTAAGGTTCGAAGTTGTTTTAAGTAGATATGGAATATGCGTTGGAGACTGAATGTTGTTGGAGTATCGGATTGGATCCGGGACATCACGAGGAGATCCAGAATTGTTCGGAGAATAAGATTCATATATTGGGGATCATTTTCTAAGTTAGGAAATGTTCCGGAGTGTTTGTATGGAGATTCTAGAAGGTTTCAGAATGTTCTGGAAGGTTCTAGAAGAGTTCTTGGTGTTTGCTTGAAAACCAAGAAAGGGTCAAGGAATCCTTGTGGGGCAAGACACGGATTCGTGGGGAGGAGGACTCCTCCCCCTTCCCAATCCGCCGGCCAAGGAGGGAGGGGAGTCCTACTAGGACTCCCCCTCCCATGGCGCGCCTCCCTCCTTTAAATAGAGGGGAGGGGGCGCCACCCCCTAGACCTCTCCCATAACAAACCTTAGCCGCCGCCTCTCTCCTCCTCCTTCGCTCAGCTCCGGCTTAGGCGAAGCCCTGCAAAAATATCTACTCCACCACCACCACCACACCGTCGTGCTGCTGGGATTCCGTGGAGAAGATCTACTACCTCATTGCTCACGGAACAGGAGAGGAAGGTCTGCCGACTCCGACGCAGTGATCGATCAGGAACCGCCGGAACGCTGGCTACGGAAGGATCATCCACATGATCTTGATATTGGCAAGTGATCGACTACATCAACCCGAGATCTAATCTCGTAACGCTTCGGATCTATTTAGGGTTAGTACAGATCTATCTCGTTGCACATGTGTAATAGATTAGATCTTGGCTTTTATCTAGATTAGATCTGGGTTTTGTTCGTTTGCGGTAGAATTTTTTGTTTTCCATGCTACGAACCCATCGCTGGTATCAGCCGTATCTATGCGTAGATCTGTTGCACGAGTAGAACACAATGGTTTTGTGGGCGTTGGTGCTCGTCAGCCTTTTTGCTTTGTTTACTTTGCATCTTGCGGTATGGTGGGATGAAGGCTCGGCTAACCTTACATGTCATCGCAAATGAGACTTGCTCCACACTTGACGTGTAACTTGCTTTGCACAAGTGGCTTTGCGGGTGTCTGTCTCTCCCACCATAGTATAGATCCAATCTACACTTTGCACTCGATAGCACTTGTATCAATGTTGTGGTTCAGTTTAAGTAGGTAAGATCCGTTCTTATTCGAAGCCCCAAACCACGTAAAACATGCAAAGAAAATTAGAGGCTAACTTGTTTTTGCAGGGGTTTTGTGATGTGATATGGCCATCATGTGATTGTGATTATATTTGATGTATGCAATGATCCTTGTTGTAATATGGCAACCGGCAGGAGCCTAATGGTTGTCTTTAATTCTGTTAAGACCTGCGTGTCTATTCATCTTGTAATAGCTTTATTCCAAGTAGTTGTAATAGTTGCTGGTGATGATGGACAACCATGAAGCGGCGCCACTGACCTTGACGCAATGCTGGTGATGATGGAGATCATGTTCGTGCTTTGGAGATGGAGATCAAAGGCATAAGAAGAAAGGGCCATATCATATCACACTAATTATGAATTGCCTGTGATGTTAATCCTTTATGCATCTTGTATTGCTTAGATCGCGACAGTAGCATTATAAGATGATCCCTCTCACTAAATATCAAGTAATAAAGTGTTCGTCCTTAGTAGGCACCGTTGCTAAGACTCGTCGTTTCGAAGCATCTCGTGATGATCGGGTGTGATAGATTCTACGTGTGCATACGACGGGTGCAAGCCAGATTTGCACATGCAGATACTAAGGTTAACCTTGACGAGCCTAGCATGTACAGACATGGTCTCGGAACACGGAATACCGAAAGGTAAAGCATGAGTCATATGGATGATATGATGAACATGTTGATTGTTCGCCTTTAAAGCTACATCATCTCACGTGATGATCGGACTTGGTGTAGTGGATTTGGTTCGTGTAATCACTAAAACAACTCGAGGGATGTTGTTTTGAGTGGGAGTTCATTTTTAATTTGGATTAGTCAAACTCAATTTATCATAAACACAATCAAAGTGAATTTGCATAGTTTGTTGTAGTCATTGTCATCCGTTCACCACCTTACGCTTAGTTATAGTTGAGATAGTGGAACTATAGAAATTCTGGATATTTTCTTTACGAACTGGTATCATATTGTTTTGAGTGTCAATCTAAAGTTTAAAAGTCATATTGCAAACTTTCAGCAAACTCTGTTTACTCTGTGAAGTTTAATAAACAGTATTAAATCAAGAGTAACAATTCCAGTGTTAGTACCTAATGTATCATGTTTGCCTCCATGATTCTTGATACTCAAAAGATTGTTTTTAGTATCAAGTTTATCTAAGAGCTGAAAGCAATGTTTCAGAAACCATCATATGTGAAAGGTATTGCGATATCTAAAACAATGTGTTGGTTACAACATGATAGAGTATATGTCCTCATATTTGATGAGAATTTGTGAAGGTTGGAGACGCTAGTCGTCCTAATCCTCCAAAAGGTTTTGGAAAAGAAACATTATACTCACAATTCACCTTTATAAGCTATAGCAGCTTGATCATGAAAGTTGTCATGATAAGGATGAATAGAAGATGTAAGTAAAATGTTTACTACACTAAAAGATTACTAAAGAATGGAATTTTTAAAGAATGCCAAACATTTGATGAAGGTGATCCACTTCAAAGTGCAAGTTCAAAGGTATTAGTATTTGACTATACACACTTTGTATTATGTGTCATGTGAATGACACCACTATTGATGTTGATAGATTCTTTTAAAAGAAAAGGAATTGTTGAAAGAGAGTCTATAAAATATTTGGCAGAAAAGAAAAGATTGGAGATGTCCAACTTAGGTATATAGAAGATACATGTTATGGCTGTATTCCTTGGTTGTAAAACAATGTGGTTCTGCGGTATTGGATACCGAATTGGTTGGTATAAAGTGTCATACAGGACAACACAATTCATGAACTGCAATGGCCTAAGTAACTAGCAAGAGAATATGTGATGATGTTTATCGAAAACAAACAAAGGGTTCTTGTGTTGCTCGTTAACATCAAAGCTTACCTTCAAAATTTGTTTCAATAATTGTTATTTTGATCAGGTATTATGACGACAAAAGGTTGTTCAAATAATTACCGTATTCCATAATAGATGGATGATATACAAGTCTGGTTGGAGAAATAACGACCATAAAACTAATGCTAAAATGTCACAAGACAAATGATTGAAAGATCATTTGCGAAGTGACATCACCGTTTAAATTATATTAGGGATACATGAAGAAACTCCATGTTGATGGATTTTTGGAGTCTTTGATTTTGATCAAATGACGCTTGTGATACTTTCCTGGAGATAATTAAAACTCCGTTCGTAGGCCAAAAGAGGAACGGACGACTAACTAATTGGAATTTGTACATATTGATGTATATAGTCCATTATGTGTAGTCGTGGGCGATGGATTTCAACTTCATATGCTTTCTCCGAAGATTTGAGTGAGTATATGTATATACTTACTCAATAAGGAAGAAGTATGAAACATTTGAAAATGTTCAAAGACTTTCAAGATGAAGTGGAAAATTATTGTAACAAGAAAATAAAAAGTTTATGATTGGATCATAAAGAAAGATGTTTGAGTTACAAGTTTAGCAAAACACCTAAGATTTGAGGAATCGTTCCATGGATTTGCATTTCCCAAAACACCATAGGAGTATGGAGTGTTCAAGATATGTAATGAAACCTTGTTTGACATGATAAGATCAAAGGTGTCATTTATAAAACTGCCATTATATTTTAAAGATTAAAGCTTTAGTGACTACCGCTTTTACACTGAAAAGAGCTCCATCGTGATCCGTTGAAATGACACCATATAAGTCATGGTTTGGGATAAAACCTAGGTTGTCCTTTCTTAAATTTTTGGTATGCTAGGCATAAGTAAAATGTTTACAACCAAAGTCGGATGAGCATGTCTTTGTAGGTTATTTCGAATAACCATTGGGTATTCCTCCATAACACCGAAGACAAAAGTGTTTGTCGCTTAGAATGTCGAGTTTCTTGAGAAGGAATTTTGGTGAAAAGTTAAGTGGGAGGACAATAGAACTTTGACAAGGTTGTTGAACCTTGGCTAATATGTGCTGAGTTGCGCAGCGTCGGTAAGTGTCCCGGAGGCAGCAACAATGCTCATGGCTCACGTGCCTCAAAGGATGTGGTCACGGAGATCTAAGTTACTATTGAACCAAGTAGGTCGGGTAAGTAATCAAATGCCAAAATTTGAGAGTTAAATCATTGTTGTTTGACAATGATGAACTGAATACATGCAAAGAAGCAATGATGGGCCCTGACTTCGTTAAGTGGCTTGAAGCCATAAAATCCGTGATAATTCCATACACGAGAAATCAAGCTTTGAATTTGAAAGACCCTCTAGAAAGGTGCAAGACCTTACAGTCGTATATGGATCTATAAAGAAATATACATGGATGTTTCACATCTATGAAATAGTCGACATGTAGGAAAGAGTTTACGACAATGTTCAAGGAATTGACTATGATAAGATTTGATCTTTCATAGCGATATTTAGTCCAGACGGATTAATGTAGCAACCACTACATATATTTTGGTATATGGTAGTTGAACAAACAAAACAAGTTCTTCTAATAGAATGGTTACCTAGGATGTGTCCATGACACGATCCAAAGGGTTTTGTTAATTCAAAGGATGCTAAAAGAGTATGCAAAACTTCAATGGTTGAAGTGAGCATCGCGGAGTTGGAATCTTCACCGTGATGAAACCATTAAAAGGTTTAATTTCATCAGAGACAATGAAGATGCTTGCATTTTTGCAAGAAATTAAGTGGGAGCGCTAAGACATATTTCTAATACATTATGTGAAAGACATATCGTTGATTAGAAATGATGTATCTTTTATTGACACAGGTTAAGAATTTCATTTAGATGAAAGACTTAGGCATAACCCAAGAATTAGGCATCAATGTCTATATGGATAGATTGAGGCGCTAATATGGTTCTGCCAAATGTACATAGATAAGATGTTGAATGAGTTCAATATGGAAACGACAAGAAAGGTTCTTGACGCACGGAAAGGACTGAATCAAGATTCAAGTGTGTTGACACGAGATTCAAGTATTTTTGACACTTGGTGAAATCACAAGGATATTTTGATCAATCTTTGAGATGTACACATCCAGATATGTCCCATGCTCTAAATGTTATGAGCATATACCAGAATGACTCATAAGATGATCATTGGACAATAGTAGGGATATTCCTATGATCTTTGGAAGAACTAAGAATATATTTTTTATATAGTGGTGACAAATATTTCATTGTAAATTGTTGCATTGATACTAGTTTTGTCGCAAATTAAGTTTATCTCAATTTAAACTATGGGTGGCACAATGTAATGGAAAGGAAGTTCCATAACGGATTTGGTTGAGTACCAAAGTTAAAACATTGTGACAGATACTACAACAAAAGGCTAAGTATATGAATGCTATTGTAGCAGCAAATGAGGGCATTTGCGTCAAGTAGTTTGTTATCAAACTAGGTGTGGTTCATAGCGGGATAATACTATGAAGATACATTGTACGACAATTGTATCAACATGATTTAATCCCAAGGAACTAAAGGTCTCTCCAAAGGACCAAGTTTATACAATGCCATCTCATTGGAGAATGAGTAATGCATAGAGACGCAAGGACATGCAAATACACACGGACCTGGAAGTGTCAGATCCGAAGATTATGTTTACCACTAGCAATAGTGTCTATACAACACCAGAAAGCCATAGGTGTTGAATGCACAAGTTTTTAACTAGATTATTGACTCTAGTGCAAGTGGGAGACTGTTGGAGATATGCCCAAGGGGCAATAATAAAGTGGTTATTATTATATCTTTATGTTTATGATAAATGTTTACATCCCATGCTATAATTGTATTAACAGGAAACATTAATACTTATGTGTTTTGTAAACATAAAAGAGTCCCTAGTAAGACTCTTGTGGAATTAGCTTGTTGATTAAATGATGATCATGGTTTCCTGATCATGGACATTGGATGTCGTTAATAACAAGGTTATATCATTAGGAGAATGATGTAATGGACACACACCCATAGTAAGCGTAGCATAAGATCAAGTCATTAAGTTCGTATTGCTGCAAGCTTTCAAATGCATAGTAACCTAATCCTTCGACCATGAGGTTATGTTAATCACCATCACCGGATGGGTACTTTGATGACATCAAACACCGCTTCGTAATTGGGTGGTTATAAAGGTGTCATTGGGTATTCTGAAAGTATGCGTTGAAGCGCATGGACCAAGATTGGGATTTGTCCATCCATATGACGGATAGATATGCTCTGGGCCCTCTCGGTGGAATGTCATCTAGTTAGCTTGCAAGCATGTGACTAGGTCACAAGGGATGACATAACATGGAACGAGTAAAGAGTACTTATCAGTAACGAGGAAGAACTAGGTATGGAGATACCGACGATCAAACCTTGGATAAGTAGAATATCGCGTGACAAAGGGAATTGGTTTCGTATGTTAATGGTTCTACGATCATGAAGTCATCGTTGAGTATGTGGGAGCCATTATGGATCTCCAGATCCCGCTGATGGTTATTGATCGGAGAGGTGTCTTCATCATGTCTGCATATTCACGAACCGTAGGGTGACACACTTAAGGTTCGAAGTTGTTTTAAGTAGATATGGAATATGCGTTGGAGACTGAATGTTGTTCGAAGTCTCGGATTGGATCCGGGACATCACGAGGAGATCCGGAATTGTCCGGAGAATAAGATTCATATATTGGGGATCATTTTCTAAGTTAGGAAATGTTCCGGAGTGTTTGTATGGAGATTCTAGAAGGTTTCAGAATGTTCTGGAAGGTTCTAGAAGAGTTCTTGGTGTTTGCTTGAAAACCAAGAAAGGGTCAAGGAATCCTTGTGGGTCAAGACACGGATTCGTGGGGGAGGAGGACTCCTCCCCCTTCCCAATCCGCCGGCCAAGGAGGGAGGGGAGTCCTACTAGGACTCCCCCTCCCATGGCGCGTCTCCCTCCTTTAAATAGAGGGGAGGGGCGCCACCCCCTAGACCTCTCCCATAACAAACCTTAGCCGCCGCCTCTCTCCTCCTCCTTCGCTCAGCTCCGGCTTAGGCGAAGCCCTGCAAAAATATCTACTCCACCACCACCACCACACCGTCGTGCTGCTGGGATTCCGTGGAGAAGATCTACTACCTCCGCTGCTCGCTGGAACGGGGAGAGGAAGGTCTGCCGACCAAGACGCAGTGATCGATCATGAAGCGCTGCCAAAACGCGGCGTCGGAAGGATCATCCACATGATCTTGATATTGGCAAGTGATCGACTACATCAACCCCGAGATCTAATCTCGTAACGCTTTCGGATCTACGAGGGTTAGTACAGATCTATCTCGTTGCACATGTCTAATAGATTAGATCTTGGATTTTATCTAGATTAGATCTGGGTTTTGTTCGTTCTTGCGGTAGAATTTTTTTGTTTTCCATGCTACGAACCCATCATCCATATGTTCACGACGTCTTCCATGTGTCACAACTCAAGTGTTGCTTCAAAGATCCTATTCGTGGTGTGGATCATCAAACTCTAGATCTTCAAAAGGATCTAACCTATCGGGAATACCCAGTTTGTATTCTTGGCGAAACCGAGTGCAAGACTCGTCGTCAAACCATCAAGTTCCTGAAAGTTCAGTGGTCTCATCACTCTGAGTCAGAAGCAACCTGGGAACGCGAAGATCGTCTTCGATCTAAGTACACTGCCTTCTTTTCTAACACCTAGGAATCTCGAGACGAGATTCTTGTAAGTGTGGTAGAACTGTAACATACCACCTTTATGTGTAATAAATAAACAACATGTTTGTGATCATTGCATACATGCATTACATCTGCACTTGGTTCTAATCAAGAGACAAAATAAAACCCTAGTGTTTCCCCTCTCTTTTAAAACCTTCAAATGGTTTCTATTATTTTGAAAACTACCAAAATGTTGGAGCCCAAAAGTACTAATAGGGCCCCTACAATATTTCAATATTTTAACAAAGTTCTTGTATTTCGGAAATGCTCAAAACAGGGTTGAAACTGAAAATACAAACAAATACATAAAAAACAGAAAAAGAAAAAGATTTCTGAAATAAAAATAGAGATCCTAGACTAACAGGCCGCGCAACCCACCTTCCTTCCCTCCTCTCTGCTCGCAGACGCATAGCCGCCACCACCCACCTCGCTTTTGTTGTGGCCCACTGCCCAAGTGACTGCCGTGCCAACCACATAGTTCGGCCCCTCTGTCCTCCTTCGTCCTCATCGTCGACGACAGAGGAAGCAGCTCGCTGACCGCGCCTCCGCAGCTCGTCTGCGCCATGATCCCCGCTAGGCGTCATGATGCACGCTACCGATGCCAGATGCATCTACAAGTAACCTCGCACAACCGCTCGTCGAACCCTAGCCCCTTCCTCATCCTCTCCCTCTCTAGCCGAAACCCTACTTCGACGGCTGTCGTTGTCTCCACTGATTTTGGCCATGCCGAGGCCATCTGAGACCACCACCAGGACCGCCACCATCTACTCATTCTTCTAGTACAAGCGCCTGAGATGGAGACGCCCCTAATCGTCTCAATTGACCCCTCGTTCCCGACGCCGGTCGCCGTTGCTCGCCGTTGATTCCGGCCTCCTCGCTCCTCGCCGACACCATCAACACCACCAGGGTGATATACTGGTGCTTAGGCGCCATCCTTCTTCTCTCTCGCTCTGGACCGCTTCCCCGATGATCACCTGCAAGCGCCGCCGCCGACCACCGTCAAACCCCGTGCTTCGGTGACCCCCTGCAAGCGGCGCCACCAGTTTCTAGTCGCCCGCGTCGCCCTCTTTCCAACGCCCCTAGCCGCGCCAGCTCGCACCATCAGTAGTGGGTATCTCCATTGCTGATGTCATCATGACGTCAGCATGATGCAATAAGTGTCTTTTCTTTTTATTAAATGTTTTCTAAAATAGTTTCTGTAAATAACTAAATGCTGATAGGTGGGTCCCTGATGTCAGATGTTTAATCATTTCCATAATTGTTTCTGAAATGAATAAATATATGACATGTGGGCCCAGGTTCTAAAATAATTTTAATATCCCAAAAATGTTTAATTGATTTAAAAATGGATTAAAATTGGGAAAAATCATAACTAATTCATTTTATATCAGAAAAATATGTATAATATATCAAAATGTTCTAAAAAATAAGATCTATCCAATAGACTCATAAGCATGCATTGTTAAGCAACTTACATGACAAGTTTAATTAGGAGAACAAAATAACCCCTCCCATATGCATCCGGGGTTTCTTCGAATTAGGGTTTGGACCCCTCGGACCCTGTTTAAATTGCCAAGCATGTCTTAGGGTGTCATTTTAATACAATTTAACTTGTCATATCATCATCCTTGCTTGACCGAACCTGAAGTCAACGCCACCGAAGAGCAGTACCGTTTCAACAACGAACAAGGCAAGCGTAGCCCCATCATTCTGAACCTATGTTTACAAAGTATTTCATTATCACTATATGCATACGATTCCAATGTGGTCTTTTATTTAAGATAGAGTATCCTATCTGTAGCACGTTTTCCTTTGTACACCAAGGTACCGATCAACCGCTCCTAGCATAACTAGGATTGAGCTTATGAACGTTGCTAGTGCCATATTTCAGTCAAGCTTAGCCATGCTTAGTGTTACAAGACCGATCCATCCAGATGATGCATCAGAGATATGATGAACCTAGTTTGATATGACATTGGGATATGATCGGAGGTGGTTAATAAACATGCTAAGGCAGGTATGGGAGGCCACGTTGGGTGTGGTTTTTGTAGTCCCATGCTAGCCACCCTTAGGACCCGAGTTCTTGCCTCTTGAACCAAGATGAGCGTACAACCACACGGGGGCCTGGAAACTCCCTCGACTCACTAACTTGCCTAGTAGATTCCATGACTCACATAGTTCGGGCATTCCATTCAACATATGCATTCTTGTTGTTCTCGAAGGAGGTGGAGGAGGTGCATTCATACATGTAGGTAAGTGTGGCCAGGAACAAGAGAGGCATGGCCTCCGTAATCTTGAACCCTGCGCACATCTCTAGGGACTGGCTTCGGGACTTGACCCGTTACGGCGGCATCTCCTTAGAGCGTGACTCATGGTCTCAGCGAAAGCAAGGTAAAGGTCGTGGTCAACCACCCTTTGCCGGCCTTCCAAGGAAGAGGGCTAATAATTTGGCATTAAGAGTCGGTTGGTACGTGTGGGTAAAGTTGTGGACCCCTGCAGGGTAATAATCTTTTCAAAAAGCCGTGTCCATGGTTATGGATGACTTGGGAACAGATGTGACGATCATAGAGAACTATAACCAATGTTAAAACTTGGCAACTAATGAGTGTTCTAGAATTACTTCCTCCGGGTCCTTTGAGGGGGTAATCCAAGTTGAAAGGTTCTCAGATGATGATGAAGGCGACCTGAAAGAGTTAGAATGTAGTCTTCTTACCTCTTTTGAAATGATCTGATTAGACGAGCCTCTTCTCTCACTTGTTTTCAATACAAAGCTAGCTTTTGCAAATTAACCACAGAAAGCCTTTCTAAACCAAGCATTTATTGTAGGTTATTAAGTCTTGCGGAGTACATCCTGTACTCAGCCTTGCCTCGTTGATGTTTTTGTTACAGATGAAGCTATTCCAACAGAAGGTGGTTTCTACGTTGATGTCGACGAGTAGCCTAGGATCTATGGAAGGGTCGTTTGCTTATCTTTATGGCCTCTTAGGCCCTTTGCTAAGTTTGTTGTTTAGAATAACTTATTTGCTTCCGTTGCTTGGTGTTTGATGGGTCTTTGACCCCTGGTTTGTAATAGTTGTATGCAACTCTGTTAAGAGCGTACCTTAATAATGTATGGTTTGTATGTTCTGTAATGTTACCGAATTATTCCCTGCGCGCTTCGATCTCGAGGTTAGGCTTATGTTAGATGAAGATCTGGGATTTGTCTAACCCTGATCCCGGGTCGTGACAAGGGTTTATGATTGTTTAAGTTTTAGGGTTTAGGGAATTTTCAATAATAATGTTCAAGCTTTATATATGGTTATATTCATGGAATAGAATAGCGTTATAGCAATTTAATGAAAGTATCTCAAATTTTGATCTATAAGTGCATTATACGTGCTTGGTAAGGGTTTAGGGTTTTGGGATTAGGAGGTTAGGGTTTAGGGTTTTTGATTTTCAATAACGTTCAAGATTTATGCTTATATTCATGGAATAGAATGGCGTTACCGCAATTTAATGAAAGTATCTCAAATTTTGATCTATAAGTGCATGGTACCTTCTTAGTTTAGGGTTTATGGGTCAAGGAATTAAGGTTTTACTGTTTAGGTTTTATGGGTTGTTTAGGGTTCAGGGATTAGTGATTTTTCAATAATGCTCAAAGATTTATGCTTATATTCGTTGAATAGAATGGCATTACCTGATTTAATGAAAGTATCTCAAATTTTGATATATATAAGTGCATGATACCTGCTTGGTTAGGGTTTATGGGTCGAGTGTTTTGGGTTTTAGGGTTTTACAATTTAGGTTTTATGGTTGTATAGGGTTTAGGGTTTAGCGAATTTTCAATAATGCTCCAGCTTTATGCTTATATTCGTCGAATAGAATGGCGTTACCTAATTTATTGAAAGTATCTCAATTTTTGATCAATAAGTGCATGATACCTTCTTAGTTAGTGTTTATGGGTTGAGGGTTTGGGGTTTGAGGGGTTGTTTTGGGTTTAGGGTTTAGGGAATTTTCGATAATGCTCAAGATTTATGGTTATATTCGTCGAATAGAATGGAGTTACCAATTAAACGAAAGTATATCAAAATTTCATTTATGAGTGCATGCTACGTGCATGGTAAGGGTTTAGGGTTTGGAGTTTTAGGGGTTTAGGGTTTCGAGAATTTTCAATAATGTTCAAGCTACTTTATGCTTATATTCATGGAATAGAATGGGGTTACATCAATTCATTGAAAGTATCTCAAATTTTGATCTATAAGTGCATGGTACCTGCTTGGTTAGGGTTTATGGGTCAAGGGTTTAGGGTTTTAGGGTTTTACAGTTTAGTTTTATGGGTTGTTTAGGGTTTAGCGAATTTTCAATCATGATCAAGATTAATGCTTATATTCGTAGAATAGAATGGTGTTAGATGATTTAATGAAAGTATCTCAAAGTTTGATCAATGAGTGCATGACACCTGCTTGGTTAGGGTTTATGGCTAAGGGTTTTGGGCTTTAGGGTTTAGGGAATTTTTGATACTACTCATGATTTATGCTTATATTCGTCAAATAGAATGGTGTTACCAAATTTAACGAAATTATTTTAAATTTTGATCTGTAAGTGCATGCTGCTTGCTTGGTTAGGGTTTATGGTTTAGGGGTTTAGGATTTGGGTTTTAGGGGTTTAGGGTTTTGGGAATTTTCAATAATGTTCAAGCTTTATGCTTATATTCATGGAATAGAATGGTGTTACCCAATTTAATGAAAGTATCTCAATTTTTGATCTATAGGTGCACGATACCTGCTTGGTCAGGGTTTAGGGGTTTAGAGTTTATGGTTTAGGATTCCGTGAATTCTCAATAATAGGTTCAAACTTTATGGTTATATATATTCATGGAATAGAATGGTAACGCAATTTAATGAAAGTATCTCAAAATTTGATCTACAAGTCGATGATACCGTGCTTGGTCCTTTTTTATTAAATACAATTGAAGGTACCCAAATACTAAAACAAGGGATAAACACCAAGAGTTCCATGAGATTTAGGCGCTATTTGGTTGGGCTCTAATTCTGGCTTTTGATTTTTGGCTTATATAGCTAGGAACATGTTTTTGGATTTTGTTTTTAGCTTTTACTCTGACATAGTTGAATGATGGTATAAGCCAAAAGCAAAAATCTAAAGTGGCTTATAAAATGAAGCTAAAAGCGATAGATAAGCTTAACCAAACAACCCCTCAACTTCTTGATATGAATGCTAATAATGCAACCGAATTTGGGACCTTTTAAAAGAAAAATCCAAATAAAAAATATATAAATCGAAGCAATGTCTTTTGTTCGCAGATCATTTTGTTATGTGCACTGCCTAGTTTCCATGAAAAGTATGCTAAAATTTGACAACTTTCGAAGAAACCCGTTTCACAATATGGCATACCATGCATGAACATTCAAGGCTTTCAAACAAGATGACCAAGGTCATGGCAATATGTTTGCCATGGTTTATGATAACGTGTCCACATTTGGTAGACGGTGCAGAACTGCATATTGGCATTTCAAACAATGTTTAGAAAAAAGGGTGCATCCAAATTCAAAGTTATTTTAAATTGTCCATGTGACAACAATGGCTTCCATTGTGAAGCAACTAAAAATATTATATGTGGTTCAAAATCTCACCTCACCAATTTTCTCACAAAGTATAAAAAAATTAATGGATAATGCCCAAGTTTCATAAATTTTCAAGCTTCCGAGCCAAGTTTGATGATTTTAACGATTTTATCTCGGTTTAGTGAAAAATGTTCGAATTTTGAACAACAAGCGATGGGAATCTCTATTTACCGTAATTCTAGCTCACTAATATGTGGGTCACTTGCATGGTGGGTCCAAAAAGTTAGTGTAGGTCCGAGTGGGCGGGTAGGTAAATATTTAAGAAGGGATGGGAAACATCAATGGGGTGATGCACTTGGGAGAACGCAAATTTACCACCTATATCCCCTGTCATTGCAGTACTCCTCAGATTCTTGTTTCTGGAGCAGGGATAGAAGAGGAATTTTGCATTCTAGAAAGTGGTGAAGCATGTTTGAATGGATGTGCGGGATATTTTAATGGATGGGTGTGATGTTTGGGCACCGTACCAAAATTTTGAGGTTGAAGCTTCTAGCATACGCTACTCCGGCGTGGGGCCTCTCAGATGCGCTGACACTGTCTAGACCCACACGTCAGCGAGAGTTGCTTTCCAACATTTAAACGAGTTTCTAGGCATTTGCTGAAATTTTCGAACAATTTAAGGCTTTCAAGAAGATGACCATCATACAAAAAAAGGTAACCAAGGTCATGGAATAGTTTATGATGACGTGTCCGCATTTGGTAGATTGGTGCATCTTTGCAAATCAACCAATATGTCTGGTTCCAAATTTGAAGTTTGTTTTCGAATTTCCAAGTAACAACAATGTGTTTTGTTGTGAAGCAACTACAAAGATGATGGCTCAAAATTCCACTGCCCCTTTTTTCACACAATGTATAACACCCTTTCAAGCTTCCAGGCTAAATTTATGCAATAACATAATTTTTGGGGCTGGATGTTTGAATGGATGGGCGGGACGTTTGAATGGGTGGACGGGATATTTCGGCACTATACTGAAATTTTGAAGTTGAAGATTCTAAGATATGCTACTCCCACTTGGGATACCCATCAGATAGACCCACATGCATGTATGATTTCCAGCATTTAATGAGTTTATAGACATCTGCCGAAATTAATGAACATTAATTCAAGGCTTTCAAACAAGATGACCAAGGTCATTGCCATAGTTTATGTACCTTTTTCATGTTTTGTACTACTCCGTACATTGAAGCATCTTCGTCAATCAAGCTTACAAACGTGTCCATATTTGGTAGATATGTGCATCTTGGCATTTCAAGCAATTGTTTATAAAGGAGATTCCATATTTGATGGATAATGCCCTACTTTCACGAGTTTCGAAGCTTCCTAGCTGAAGATGTGCAATAAAATGACTTTTTGACAATTTAAAGTAAGTATTCTAATTACAAACTACAAAGTGTGTGCTATAGCTTGCTCTTGACTTTTAAAAAATAACTTAAAGTTACCGAATTAGTCAAATATTGGAGAACCACCGAGTGTTTTGCAAGATTTGGGCCATTTTAAAAAAAAGAAACAAAATATAAAATGAAATACAACCATTCGTTTCTCTATTGGGTGTGTCACTATGTGCATTAGCTAATTTCCATGAAAAATATATAAAATTTGATAACTCTTGGAAAACTCGTTTCACAATATGGCATACCATGTTTGAACATTCATGGCTTTCAAAAACTAGATGACCATTGTCAAGGCCATATGTGTTAGCATAATTTATGATAATGTAACCATGTTTCGTAGATTGGTGCATATTGGCATTTCAACATTGTTTACAAAAAGAGCTTCCATATTTGAAGTTATTTTAAAAGCCCCAATCGATAATAATGGCTTTAATTTTGTCATACGATATATGACGTACCATGTATGAATATGCATGGCTTTCAAACCAGATGACCAAGGTCATGGCCATATATTTTCTATAGTTTATAACAACATGTCCGTATTTGGTAGATTGGTGCATATTATTGGCATTTAAAATATTATTTACAAAGGAAGTTTCTGAATTTGAAGTTATTTTCAATTTTTCAAGCGACGACAATGGCTTTTGTCGTAAAGAAACTACAAATAAGTATGGCTCAAAATCCCACTCTCGCCCTAGTTTTCACACAATATATATATAGCCCGGGGTTTGGGGTTCGTGTTTTTTGGGTTGAGGGTTTAGGGGTTTAGGGTTTATGGTATATGGTTTAGGATTTTAGGGTTTAGGGTTTAGGAATTTAAGATTGGTATTTAGGGTTTAGGATTGAGGGTTTAGGGTTGTAGGGTTTAGGGTTTTCTAGGTTTTAGGGTTTATTTGGGAATTTTCAATAATAATGTTCAAGCTTTATATATATGCTTATATATATTCGTGGAATAGACTGGTGTTATCGCAATTTAATGAAAGTATCTTAAATTTTGATCTATAAGTGCATGATACCTGCTTGGTAAGGGTTGAGGGGATGAGGGTTTAGGGTTTATGGTTTTTAGGGTTTAGGTTTTTGGGAAATTTTCAATAATGTTCAAGCTGCTTTATGCTTATATTCATGGAATGGAATGGCGTTAGCACAATTTGATGAAAGTATATCTAAAATTTTGATCTACAAGTGCATGATACCTCATTTGCCAGGGTCGTTTAGGTGGGGTTGAGGGTTTAGGGTTTTAGGGTTTAGGGCATTTTCAATAATGTTCAAGCTTTATGGTTATATTCATGGAATAGAATGGCGTTACCACAATTTAATGAAAGAATCTCGGATTGTGATCTATAAGTGCACGGTTGATACCTTCGATCCAGATTCACGGATGTGTATAATAGCTTTTCCCCTAGAAGACCTAGGTTTAATCGAACCTCGGAAAGCATTGCTAAAAGGTAATAAAAAAGGACACGTCTACAAGACTTTGTTTGTTTGTTTGTTTTACCTTTGTTGACCAGACAAATCTAGTTTACTTTATAACAGGTTTGAATCGATGGATGGAGATAGGCCAGGGTTGAAGATCCACCTGCAGCTGGACATCAAATGGGACAAAAGTTAATATAAGCATAGTCGTGTATAATGTTTGTATCAAGATAATCTCTTGTGGGCAACACATCCTAATATTCTAGAGCCCCCATGATGCAGTGGGCATAGCAATAGACTTTTAATCCAACCGAGAGTACAACAAAGCCACGGGTTACAAACGATTATTAAGTGTAAACACAGATCAAAGCTTTAAGTGGTGTTGTTGTTGTTGATCCCAAATGGGGCGCTAAGCGAAGACCGCACAACCCTTTCTGTCATTGAGGTTCCTATGAGATCGCAGCTAGCCAAGTATCTCAACTCAAGCCTTTATCAATCTATGGGATCTTGGGTACCTACAAGTCCACAGATCGAGACAAGAGACGAAGAAACAAAAGATACAAATCACGAATTCAAACGAAATACAATTCTCCCATGATCTAGGTGCACAATATCGCTGCAAGATTTCTCCCCAACCTGCAGCCCGTGAGGATTACTCACTCATAACAAATAGATAAGAGATAGAAAACATCATGCAAATACTTAGATTGAAATCAAATATTCTTACAATGGTCGCCAAATCACAAGGAGATCTAAAGTACAAAGCAATGTCTATGGCTAGTGGATGGATGGTGGAAGTGAAGAAAACTGGATGAACAATGGTGTGGATCTCCTTTGGTGGTGCTGTGATGCAATCTGAGAATGGCGGCTCTCTGGCCGGCGGCTGGAGCCTCAAAATATATAGGCGTCTTCATGAAAGTTGTAGGGTTTGACGAGACAAAGCCGTCGCCACCTGGTACAGGTGTACCACGCCCATACCAATGGTCGTTAAGCATGCTGACGCCCTATAAAGCTTCTCCAGTTACTTGGTCGTGTGTACTTCCTCAAAATCCTTCATTATGACTCCTTATTTCGCTTTAAAAGCCGTGATTTCCTGCACAACATAAATCAAAGAAGGGATTTTCATATATTTGCTATTATTAGTCATTAGTGGAAAGAGTTGAGAGTTTCTTTGGCAATTTCTTGACTAAAAACAACGTTTAAAATCAGAGTCATCAACTTCCCCAAAGATCAAACCTTGATCGTCCTCGAGCAATAAGAACCAAAAGAACTATAAGGAAATCAACATTTAAACTTGAAACAACAAGAATAAAAGTTCACTTACAGTCAGTAGTCATATATGCTCAACACTTCATTCATTTGCGAAGCTTATCAAAGTTAGAGAGATGACAATAATACTATAAAGCTTCGGTAAGTCAAGATAATCAAAGTAAAGTTTAATATAAGTATAGATAACTAGAAGTGTAGCAATCAATCCAATTCCTCTAATTAACTCTCAGCTTGCTAAGGAACACTAGGATGTTTAAATAGCATAATTGAGTAAGAGAGTTTCATGTCCCAAGTAGTATAACAATGTAGTGTCTTATTTACACCCACATCAATAAATCAAGTCAATCAAAAACACTTCTAATCCAATCATTGTCTTTTAAGAAAAATTCGTAAAGTAGTAGTGAGACCATGCCAAGGACTAGTTATGTGGATCCTCATAGATATCTTTTTTTCTTTCATTTTCATTTTTCAAGGATCACTGTTTGTTTCTTTTTGCTAGTGTTTGCACAACCTTTGATAGTACCAATACTTTTGCACATACATTGACACGGATGTCACTCATGTCATCAACTCATAGCCGAAATCTGGGGTTATACCTGATATGTTGCTAACATATCTATAATTTTTGATGTTCCGTGCTTGTTTTATATCTACTTTCTTATGTTTTGTCCACACTTTGGAGTATTTTTATACACTTTCTTGGACTAACCTATTAACAAGATGCCATAGTGCCAGCTGCCTGTTTTCTGCTGTTTTTGGTTCCAGGAAAGTCAGAAAATGAATATTCTCGGAATTGGACGGGACAAAAGCCAAAGTCAATATTTCACCGAGGGAGACATGGAGCCAGAATACGAGACGGAGAGGGGCCAGGGACCGGCCACACCACCTGGACGCGCGGCCAGGCCTGGCCCTCGCCAGGGGGTGGTGCGGCCGCCTAGGGCACCCCCTCGGCCTCCCCTTTCGCCTATAAGATGCCTCCGATACAGAAACCCTAAGTACCCGATAAAAATTCCACGGAAGAGTCTGTAGCCGCCATCATCTCCATCCCTAGACCAGGAGGGATCTGAAGCTCTTCCCGGCACCCTGCCGGAGGGGAGAATTCATCCTAGAGGCCTTCTTCATCACCATGCAAGCCTCCGATGTGATGCGTGAGTAGTTCATCCCTGGACTACGGGTCCATGTAGTAGCTAGATGGTTGGTTCTTCTCCTTTGTGCTACCATGTCTAGATCTTGTGAGCTCCGTTCATGATCAAGATCATCTATTTGTAATCCTACATGTTGTGTTTGCGGGGATCCGATAGATATTGAGATGCTATTTCAGATTGATTATTGATTCTATCATGTCTTTATTATTTGTGATCTTGCATGCTCTCCGTTGTTAGTACATATCTTGGCTGAGTAGATGCTAGCAACTCCAAGAGGGAGTATTTATGCTCGATAGTGGGTTCATGCCTCTAGGAATTTGGGGAAGTGACAGAAATCTCTAAGGTACTAGATGTGTTGTTGCTACTAGGGAGAAAATAGCAATCCTTTGTTCGTAGAACAAACGTATTATTTACTTTACACGCAATGATTAATGCAATTATTTGTTGCTTGCAACTTAATACTGGAGGGAGTTCGTATGATAACCTGAAGGTGGATTATTAGTCATAGATGCAGTTGGATTATGGTCTATGTATAATGTTGTAATGCCCAATCAAATCTCATAGGAGTCAAGATGATTAGTATATGCATGTATGCTTTCTCGATGTTTGTCAATTGCCCCGCTGTAATTTGTTCACCCAACATGTCATCTATCTTAAGGAGAATCACCACTAGTGAACTATGGATCCCGATCCTTTCTTTTACCATCAATCTACAACTATTTACTATTTTCTGTTTACTTTCTGCAAGTTATTACTATCTTCCACACAATACGTTTAATCCTTTGTTTTCAACAAAACCGGTGAGATTGACAACCTCACTGTAAGTTGGGGGCAAAGTTCTGTGGTTGTGTTGTGCAGGATTCCAAGTTGGAAACAACACCTTGGAGGTGTTTCCTTGCTCCTACTGGTTCGATAACCTTGGTTTCATAACTGAGGGAAAACTTGCGGCTGTGCTCATCATACCTTCCTCTTGGGGTTCCCCAACGAGCTCGAAATATTTTGGGCCATCAAGCTATTTTTCTAGCATCGTTGACGGGGAGTCCCTCATAGCCAATCTCTTTACTTTGTTTTATTTGTTTTGCTTAGTTTATTTCTTCTTTGTTTGCTTGTTCTTTTTATCAAAAATATAAAAAAATAGTTCCTACTATAGTTGTTATTTTTGTTGGTCTATTATTGTCTTGCTTTATCATGCTTTCTATCAATGGTTGGTTTCTTTGAAACTGAATCTAATTGGCAAGGTGGGTTCACGGAAGAACAAAAATATTATTATAAGGAACACCGCTTGTCACAAAAAGGGAAACACTTATGGGAACAAATTGATAAATTGTATACCATTGCTAGAAATGTGTGCTCTACTTATAATGTTACTTGTTGCTTTGATAAATCTTGTTGCTGTAAGAGGTATAAACACCTCCCTTTTCAATGTGAGTATAATGATAATGTTACCATATCTTCTTATGTTAAAGGAAATTATGACTTTTATGATGTGGAAAAAATTGAAGAATTTATTGCTTGGAAGGGTGCTTTTGAACTTGCTAGTTTGCTTGAAAATACTGAAGATTCACCTTATAAAGATGAGGTTTATGATATACTTAAATTTTGCTTTGATCATTACAAGGAAGAAAATGGCTATATTCTTGAATATATTAATAGATGCTTTCCACAAATGGAAGAGACTAATGCCTTACAGGAGCTTATGGAAGAACAAATTGCTGAACCTGAAAGCTCATTAGATGAAAAAGAGGAGGAGAGTGATGATCAAGAGGAGGAAGAATGGATTAGCTACCCATGCCTACCTTCTAATGAGAGTAACTCTTTATCCCTTACATTATCTGATTATCCCCCATACTTATAAAAGGAAGATGTATGTTATGTTCATGTGGATTCTTTTGAAATATCTACTATGGGTAAAACTTGTGATAATAATTATGCTCCTATTATCCATGATAATCCTTTATTTGTGCCTAACTTCGAAATGCATGGTACTAAAGAGCTTTGCTTAGAAAATGTTTATGATAAAGCTCTATATGATGGTCCTATATTGATTGATAATATTAATTGTACTACTATTAAAAATGAGTTTTGAGGGGTCTTGACCTTATCATGGAACCCCATACCTCTTGAGAATGATCAGTCACCTTGTTATAAATTTGTTAAAAGTGGGTTTGAAGGTTTTAATCCCATTATTTTTGAGCTTGATAAAAATTATGTGTTTGTAGATCATGAAAAGCATGCTTTATGTGATAGTTATATTGTTGAGTTTATTCATGAGGCTACTGAAAATTATTATGAGAGAGGAAAATATGGTTGTAGAAGTTTCGATGGTACTAAAACACCTCTCTATGTTCTGAAAGTTTTGAAGTTACTCTTGTTTTATCTTCCTATGCTTATCACTTTGTTCTTTGTGAATTTATTTGCATAGAAGATTCCTATGCATAGGAAGTGGGTTAGACTTAAATGTGTTTTGAATTTGCTTTTTGATGCTCACTTTTATTTCAATTCATATTTCTTATGTGAGCATCTTTTCTTGCTTCTTATGCCTAACTTAAAGGCGTTAAAGAAAAGTACTTATTGGGAGATAACCCAAAAGTTTTATTTGAGTCTTGCAAGTTATTGCTTCAGCAATAACCTCTCCTTATCATTTTTGTGTGGTTTTTGTGCCAAGAGTAGCCTCTAATGAGAGAGAAGTAATGCTTGGGAAAGTTGCTGTCCCGAAACAGATTTTTGTGCTTCGCTGTAAAATTTCGTGTAAAATCTCTGTACATCGGTTTGAGCTGTAATTTTTGTGCTTCTGCCCTAGGTTGTTATAAAACTTTCATTAGTTCAACACTTTTCGATTTGAGCAATAGAAGGTCTTTGAAAAAACCGGCTTCTATCTGCTGGTCTGTTTTGACAGATTTCTGCCATTATTTGCATTTGCTTCTTGTTGATTCCTTTTTGGGTTCTCTTTGGGGAATTGAGCTTTTTAAGGGAAGTGCTACAATAGCTTGTGTTTTAATGGAAGTTTTACTTGTGTTGGAACTGAACCCAAAGACTTATTATCTCGAGTACACTAATGTTGCTAATAAAGATTGTGTGAAGTTTTGTATGAAGGAAAAATTTCAGGTGTAAGGAAAGAATGATGTAATGAGATGAAGAATGGACTAAAGCTCAAGCTTGGGGATGCCACCCCGTGTTATCCCAAGAAATATCCAAGAAGTACAAGCGTCAAAGCTAGGGGATGCCCAAGGCATCCCCTTCTTCATCAATAAAAATCTCAGGTTTCTTCCAAACACTTCATTTTTATTGTTTCATGCACAATTGTGTTGTTCTTGGAGCGTCTTTGTTGTTGGTTTTGGTTTTGGTTTGCTTTGTTTGCTTAGTTTGCTTGAATAAATTGGTTGGACCCCCTCTTTCATACATTAGTTTTCAAATAGGTTGGTTTGGATTGGAAAAGAGTAGGAAAAGTTCATGCTTAAGTGGTAAAAAGGAGTTTGTTTTTGACTGTGGTCTATGCTTTGTCATGTCATGCTTGATATTGTTTTGGCTTTATGCTTAGTGATTTTTTCTGTAGCATGACATGTTATAAACAATTGAGATTGCTTAATGTGCCTTGAAAGAATCATGCGTTGTTTAGCATATTAAAGCATAGTATTGTGGTATTCTCCTTTGATGCTTTATTTGGGATGACTTGAATCATGCCTTGAAACAGCAATCCTTTGTTCATAGAACAATCATATTGTTTACTTTACACACAATGCTTAATGCAATTATCTGTTGCTTGCAACTTAATCCTGGAGGGGGTTCGGATGATAACCCGAAGGTGGATTATTAGTCATAGATGCAGTTGGATTATGGTCTATGTATAATGTTGTAATGCCCAATCAAATCTCATAGAAGTCAAGATGATTAGTATATGCATGTATGATTTCTCGATGTTTTTCAATTGCCCCACTGTAATTTGTTCACCCAACATGTCATCTATCTTAAGGAGAATCACCACTAGTGAACTATGGACCCCGATCCTTTCTTTTACCATCAATCTACAATCTATTTACTATTTTCTGTTTACTTTCTGCAAGCAATTACTATCTTCCATACAATACGTTTAATCCTTTGTTTTCAGCAAAACCGGTGAGATTGACAACCTCATTGTAAGTTGGGGGCAAAGTTCTGTGGTTGTGTTGTGCAGGATTCCAAGTTAGAAACAACACCTTGGAGGTGTTTCCTTGCTCCTACTGGTTCGATAACCTTGGTTTCATAACTAAGGGAAAACTTGCTGCTATGCTCATCATACCTTCCTCTTGGGGTTCCCCAACAAGCTCGATATATTTTGGGCCATCAATACCATAGATCGTTCAAAAGCTAGCAGAGTTGTTGGCATCCCAAAGCTGTGCATTAGAGACATAGAACAAAGTTGTCTCGCTTCTTTCTCTTTCTCTTTCTCTTTTTTGAGCTAGTACCGCAGTTTGATCCACAAGGTTAGCTTTGGCATGCATCACAATTACCACTAGACTTTATTTCAATCAAACAACTCCTTTCACGAGTGTCACCGAGACTGTCAAAATATCTATGGGGTTAAGTATAATCAAGGGTATAGTCTCAAGACAATCATTCATCAAACAAGTCATAAATTTCAAACTTTTTCTTATTGTACTTGTTTGGCATTATTATTTCTAAGGCAAGACTCGGTTAACTAAAAGAACTAGAGAAAGAGCTTCAACAACTAATCGTCATACCAATAAAAAGCCTTACTCTAACCATATTAAATTACTTCCCACTAGCATGGCATGTTAGCAAATCAACCAACTAAGATAAACAACTCAAACTTCATAAGTGGGATACATAGGACATACCTCTCATAGTGACTTCATGATCCTCTTCCTTATAGGGATGTGTTCCTTCAAAACTCAAACACCATTACTCTCGAAATGATATTAAAGCAAAGAGGAAAAGTATGAATCCATGTTTACAAAAAAAGGACAAACAGATTTTTTTTGTATTTTTGAGGATAGGGATTAAAGAATAGAAAAGAACTTGCGACCAAGCAAGGGTTTAAGAAAAGAAAAACAAAGGAAAACAAATAAACTAAAACGAAAGCAAATTAAAAAGCAAAGTGTCGGAACAAGCCAACACGAGTGTTTCAAAGCCCCCAAGGAGCTGGAGTACAACCTCGTTATTACACAAATAAATTTTCCGGGGGAACACATCCCCAAGCTCAGGCTTTTGCAAGCCCTTTTGTTGCTCATTGTGGTGGCGGTGGATAATCTCCCACGTTCCATTGGCTGCGCCAATCATGAAACTGGGTGGCGAGGCTTGTAGTGGCATCTTGAAGGTTGATGGAGAGGTTGTTCATGTTTTGAATGTTTCCTCCAAGTGCGTAGATGTCTTCATAGGTGGTGTAGTAGTTTGGTGGCTGCACGTCTTGTTCAGGTCCTTCTTGTTCTACTTCTTCATCTTCTCCTCCTCCCATGGGTATTCCTTGTTGGGGTAGATTAGCTTCAACCTACGCGTCATAACGCAAACGTCCATCCTCGATAGAGAATAAACCATTAGGCAAGGGAGCCAGGATCAAGTGATCCGCTCCAAGTATATCGAAGAAATATCTACCATGGTTTTTAGAAATCATACCACATGCTCTTAGAGTAGATAGACCGAGACAGTTACTTCCAGTCAACGGTTGGATGTTACCAAGGTTGATGCGAAGTGCACGTGCAAGAGCGGTCACGATTCCTCCTCCACATATGGGTCCTCGAGATTGAAGAGCCTGATGCTTAAGGTAAAACACAAGTAGAGCGCCCAAATTTGGTGTTAAGTTACAATTGATAAGTGCATCTTTTGCGAGGATCAACATGTCCTCCTCATTAACTCTAGTAAACTCACCACGTGCCTACAGTGTGTTAGCAATCACATAGAATAAATATCGAATAACATGATGATTAATTTGGTTCCCCTTGGGTGTGTTTCCATGAATTCTCATCAAACTAAAATATTGTAAAGGGGGAGGATTTAAAACAAAAGTAGTTGTGCGTGCATCGGTGGTGTTGTTGGTAAACCCAAAGCATTGATCCCATTGACTGAGTGTTAAAGTGTACTCACAGTTCATAAGGCGGAATTTAATTCGATCAACTCCGGGCCTTTGTTCCTCGGAACAACCATAAGGATCCATCATGTGTGTCAAGTTGCTGAAGAACTCAAGCGTCAAGTAGCGGTATGTCGCAACATCTTGAAAGACAAAATTGTATAAACCAACATTGTTGCAAAGTAAATCGAAATCAACACGAATGCCAAGTTGGTTCAGGTTATAAGGACCTCCCACTTGGTGGACTTGATCTCTCGAATCTCGAGACGATCGAAACAGGTCAGGTCGAACTGCTCGGTGAACTCGATGCCAAGTGACTCGGGGTATAATGTATCAATGGGTGGTGCGAAAGACTCCGCAACCATCTCACGTGTACAAGTCCTCGTGTTCATCTAATAAATAAAAACAAGACAAAGTAAATAAAGATTGCTAATATTGTTTTTTGGTCCAATAGAAACATAGTATAAGTGATTCTCTACACTAACTACAAAAGAAACTCCTCTAAAAGCAATGCTAAGCATACTTAGTATAAGGATTGAATCAAGAACAAGACCTAAATCTAGATTGACAATTATGAATGATTAAGTGAAGCTTTTGCACAAATAAGTTGGGGATCAGAGGAGAATCGTACCTTAGATCGAGTGAGTGTGAAGAATCGAAGAAATATTGAGTAAATTTGAAGATCCAATGGAGGTGGTTTGAAGTTTGGAGGAAGAAGAAAGAGAGAAAAATATGATTTGGGGATTTTTAGGTTACCTCCTCGGGGTGAATATGGCATCACGCCAGCATGGGTGACTTACCTTGGGGGCGACGACTGCTCGCAGGCGGTGCACTCGGTATGGGCGCGCGCGCCCGTACTGCTGGTCATTAATGCCGCGGTGTCTTCTGCTTAAAATCTGATATTTGCTCGGGGGGTACGGTACGGGTGCGCGATACGGGTGCGTCCGGCCATACCAGTGGTCGTTAACGACACTGTTCCTTCGGAAAACATCAAAAAAATGTCGTCCTTTGCCTTGAGGCGGTACGAGCACACAGTACGGTCCAGTCCGGCCGTACCAGTGGTCGTTATCGACACTGAACTACAAAACTCAAGGAATTTTATTAGTAGCTCCATGTGCCTTTGCACATCTTATCAAAGGGTTAGATAGCATAAAAAATGCTAAGTAATAATCTAGCAATACTTCTTAGGCCATGTGTTAGTAAAATAAAATATAGAGGATTACCTTATTTCTTCTCCTCTCTCCATAGGTCTCCTTGAACACTCTTTATTAAAAACAAAAACAAAACAAACACAATAAAATATAGTAAAAAAAGATTTTATTTCACATGGGTTGCCTCCCATGAAGCGCTTCTAGTTAAGGTCAATTAGCTTGAACTCGATGGAAAGCACTTGGGTTTGTGAAGTGGAACACCCACTCCAAAGTAGTTTGCTTTTAAAGTAATTACACCATCATCATCATTAGGCTTGGCCTTCTTTTTCCTAGGGAAGTGGACTACAAAAGGATCTTAGATGGTAGCCCTATTCTCACATTTCCTTCATGTAAATTAATCAAAGCTTTAATAGTTCTTAGGAATGGCCTACCTAGAATTATAGGTGTATGGGATCTTCAGGCATGTCCACAATAACAAGATCATAAGAGTGGGACTACCTTTAATTTCAACAACTATATTTTCTTTGATCCTAACAACTTGTTTAGAAGTTGAATCAGCTAGATGGAGTCTTAATTCAGTTGTAACAAATGGCCCAAGTTTAACTTATCAAATATGCTTTTGGAAATTGTTGAGATGCTTGCACCAAGATCACAAAGTCCGGATATCTCATTAACTCCCAACTTAATTTTAATAGTGAGCTCAAATATATCATCTAGCTTAGCTGGAAGCTTATCAGCTAGTCTTTTATACTCCATCTCTAAATCACGAACCTTAGATGCTACTTGTTGTATAAATTGTTGGTACATAGCATCATTAGCTTGTTCTATACCTGGATTCTTAATGGTGATCATCTTCAATAGATCTTCCATGGTATCTTCCGGTGTTGGCGCGTTGCTATAATCCATCTCTTTAGGTTTTTCATCATTGGTTACCACCCTCATCATCTTGAGGTCTTCTACCGGATTTGGCTCGGGTTTTCTAGCAAACTTTGCTAGTATGAGAGTTTGGCTCTCGGCTACCTTACCCAGCCGAGCCTCCATAGTCTTTGTTCTTTCCTGTAGAGCCTACACATAATTTCTAATTGCAACGGCCTGGTTAGATAATCTTCCTATACTACTTTCATGGTTCTCCGTAAGCATATTATTTTTCTCGGTTTGAGCCTGTATAAATGTTCTAATGGTTTTCTCAAATGGGAGATTGCCATGATTTGTTCCATTAGTATTATCATAATTATTATAAGGAGCTCCTGTAGGATTAGCATGATATTTTTGAACATTAGAAGCATAATTATTTTTCCGTGCGGGATTAAAAGGAGTGCAAGCTATAAAATTAACATCAGTAGTGATAACATTAACTTGGGTATCTTCCTTACCCTTCACTAAGCTAAGCAACTCATCTAACTTAGATGTAAGCTCCTCATTGTTTACCTCGGTAACTGAACTTACTCTCTTCAAGGTTCTTTCCACATGCCATTGGGCATGGTTATTTTTCATATCATCAAGTAACTTCTTTGCAACACTCACATGCTTTCCCATGATCGTTCCTCCTACTGTAGTATCTAGCATAGACTTAGGCATTGAGTTAAGACCATTATAAAATAAATGTAATATAAGCCACTCTTCCATCCCATGATTAGGACAGTTCATTATGGCTTCTTTCATCCTTTCCCACGCAAGCGCTAGTGGCTCACGATCTTCTTGTATAAAACTTGTAATGTTGGATCTTAGCTGTATAGTCTTAGCTGGGGGGGAGGGGATTTAGTCATAAACAAATTAGTACATTCCTCCCAAGATTTAATAGTGCCCTTTGGTAGAGCTAGAAACCAATCCTTAGCCTTTCCTCCAAGAGAGAAAGGAAACAATCTTAGCTTAACAACATTTGGATCTACATCCTTAATACACATCATGTCACAAATTTTAGTAAAAGTATTTAAGTGCAATCCCAAATCCTTAGAAGATGAACCCCCAAATTGGTTTTGTTGAACCAAACATAAAAAGTTAGGTTTTATCTCATATGTTTCCACATCAACTGCGGGCTGAGTGATGGGTGCACGAATAAAATCATCAGTGGGAGTAGCATACTCCCCTAATCTCTTTTGATCCATGGCTCTTATCTTTTTGGTAATATTTAAGTAATGAAAATGAATAACAAGTAACTAATTTTTTGGGTTTTCAAATAGATAACAAGAAAGTAAACTAATAACAAGAATTAAACTACAACTAATAATAAAACTAAAAACAAGGTCTCTAATGACCTCAACAGGATAGCGAAATTGCTTCCCCAGCAACGGCGCCAGAAAAAGGGTTGATACCTTTGATCCGGATTCACGGATGTCGTATAATAGCTTTTTCCCTAGAAAACCTAGGTTTAATCGAACCTCGAAAAGCACTACAAAAAGGTAATAAGATATGATTTTTACAAATTTTATCACTTTATAAGTATTATAAGTATTTTTGTGATTTTTAAATAATAAGATATGATTTTTACAAATTTTATCACTTTATAAATACTAAATAAGTAATAAATATCAGTTAAGTGATATAATATTTTAAGTTTATAGTTTAACACTTTAGTTTTTATTTTTCCAAGAATTTTAGTATATTATTTATATTTTTCTCACTTAATAATATTAATATATGAATTTTCAAAGTATTATTACTTATAAAATCTTTATTAAATAATAATTATTTAAATAGTTAACACAATAATGTTTGTTAATAAAGTTAAATTATATATTTTATTTTTCTAAGTATTTTGATATATTATACATATTTTTCTGAATTGTAAAACAAAAGATATCTATTTAATAAGATTTATTCATTTTCTAGAATTAAAAATAAATAAATTAATGTATTTATTAAGTAATGCTGATGTCAGCATGGGGTAGGGCTTTTCCTACCGGGGTTATTCCTAGCCCCAGTCACTGACTAGTGGGGCTCTAACCACGTCAGTAGCCACGCGGCGCGCACCAGTAAATGATGACGCAAGACTGACATCAGCGCGCCAGAATCACGGCGGCTAAACGCCGACGCACGGCGGTGCCACCAACTTCTAGCACTAGGGGCGATACGGAGAGGTGTGTTCGAACGAGGATAACGAGGCGAAGCTGTCTACGCGTGTCCTGCTACGTTTTGGTCACCGGAACAGTAGCAGCAACGAGCAACTGTGGTGGCGGACCGCGAGCTACATCGATAGATCAATCTAAGGCAAAAGTAAAACATTAAAGTGGTGCCTGAGCACCGCGTGCTCACCGTGATGCTGTTGGTGGGGTCGGTTTGGCTAGAGGAGCACAGTAGCGGTGATAATCGACGGTGAGGTTGCGACGGCCGGCGAAATGTGAGGCTCGATTCCGCCCGACACAGTGCGCGCCTGCTTGCTAACCTTGCTAGAGACGAACGAGAACAGTGAGGCACTCCTTGTGGTGGTCTCAGCGAGGCCTAGGGTGACTGGAGATGGTGAGGATGACGATCTCCGACGAACTAGGGTTTCGGCTCCTAGAGAGGAACAAAGAGAGATGGAGAGCGAGCGAGGGGGAATGAGGATGAGGATGGACAGGGTGTCGTCGTGGCCTCCTTATCCCCTCCTGAGCCACGACGACGAGCATCTTGGCGCACCCCGACGCGGCGGATGGGATACATTGCAAATGTATCTATAATTTTTGATGTTCCATGCTTGGTTTTGTCCACACTTTGGAGTACTTTTCATATGATTTCTTGGACTAACCTATTAACAAGAGCCACAGTGCCAGTTGCCTGTTTTCTGCTGTTTTTGGTTTCAGGAAGTCAGAAAATGAATATTCTCGGAATTGGACGGGACAAAAGCCAAAGTTATTATTTTACCAGGGGACACTTGGAGCCAGAATATGAGACGGAGAAGGGCCAGAGGGTGGCCACACCACCTGGTGGAGCGGGCCAGGCCAGGCCGCGCCAGGGGGTGGTGTGGGCCCTCCGGCACCCCCTCGGTCTCCCCTCTCGCCTATAAGATCTTCCCCATGCATAAACCCTAAATCGTCAAGCCTCCAACCATGAAAAGTTCTACAGCACCGCCGCCACCGAAGGGGAGATTCGGGGGACAGAAAGTCTCTGTTCCGGCACCCTGCCAGGATGGGGAAGTGCCCCCGGAGCCATCTCCATCGATCTCCACCACCATCTCCATCACCATTGCTGATTCCCATGATGAGGAGGGATTAGTTCTTCCGCGAGGCTAAGGGTTCTACCGGTAGCTATGTGTTCATCTCTCTCTATGCATGATCTTATTGAGATCATGAGCTGGTAATCTATAGATCTACCTTGCTAATCAAGTGCTTTAATAGATCTCTGCTCTCCCCATGTGTGTGAAGTTGACAGTGTGCACACCATGGTGGCACTTAGGCTAGAGATTATAAATACTTGTTATGAGTTATATTTGGTGTTGGATGTCTTTATGAAATTGTGGTGTTTGTTTGAACCATCTAGTGCTCAAGGTGACAGTGTGGGGTTATCTAGATGGGAAAGGCTTACTTTGAGGTGTGCTGTTATAGCCCTACCAACGATTACAGTGTCCAACCGGAGAGTAGTTCAGAGTAATATCATGAAGATAATATATTTATATGAGAGTGTTCACTAGTGAAAGTATGATCCCTAGGACTTGTTTCTAAGCATTGAAACACCATTTACTATTAGATCTATTACATGTTTTCTTGCTTCTATCTTTATTTCAGTTTTACTTTAGTCTTTTCCACGCCATCGAGCTATTTTCTATCACCGTTACCACTTATATTACCACTTGTATTTCACTATCTCTTCGCCGAACTAGTGCACCTATACACCTGACAAGTGTATTGGGTGTGTTGGGGACACAAGAGACTTCTTGTATCTTGATTGCAGGGTTCCTTGAGAGGGAATACCTTTGACCACTTCCTCCCTGAGTTCGATAAACCTTGGGTGATCCACTTAAGGGAAAACTTGCTGCTATTCTACAAACCTCTGCACTTGGAGGCCCAACAACTATCTACAAGAATAGAAGTGCATAGATGATACGTCCAAAACGTATCTACTTTCCCGAACACTTTTGCTATTGTTTCTCCTTTATACTTGTGTGATTTGGATGGAACTAATGCGAACCGACGCTGTTTTTAGCAGAATTGCCTTGGTGTCTACTTTTTGTGCAGAAAATCAACTATCAGGAAAAATCCCGGAAAATATGCCAAAAATCCTATTTCACCCGAAGACTCCAGGAGCCAGAATACGAGACGGAGAAGAGCCTGGGTGGCCACACCACTGCTGGCGCTCAGGCCAGGCTGTGGCCAGGTGGTGTGGGCCCCTGTGCACCCTCGCCTCTCTTCGCCTATAAGGAGCCTTCTGACGTAAAAAATTCGGGGTCTTTGACGTTTTTCCAGAAGGAGTTCCGCTCCGCCACCACCACCAGATTCCACGAAACAGCACCAGAAACTCCGTTCTGGCACCCTACCGGGATGGGGAATTGGAGGAGATCATCGCCATCATCATCACCATCGCTTCTCCATCGACCATCCATGTTTCCCCCATCTATGAGTGAGTAATCCCCCGCTATAGGCTATGGGTATGGTAGGGATTGGATGAGATCGTTCATGTAATGGCATCAGATTGTTAGGGCATGGTGCCTAGTATCTTTTATTAGTGCTTTATAACTTTGTTGCGACTTGTTGTGCTTAATGCTTGTCACTAGGGCCCGAGTGCCATGATTTCAGATCTGAACATGTTATTGATTCATTATGATAGTATTGTTCTTGGTCTTATCTGCAAGTTGTATACACATGTCGTTGTCCGGAACCTATGGCCCCGGCGATGTAAATCGGGATAACCGGAAGGGAAAGGCTTTGATGTGAGGATCACATGTGTTCACGGAGTGCTAATGCTTTGCTCCGGTGCTCTATTAAAAGGAGCACCTTAATTGCCAGTAGTTCCCTAGAGGCCCCGCTGCAAACGGGCTGGCAGGACAAAACATGTTGTGCAAGTTCTCATTGCGAGCATGTATGACTATATATGGAACACATGCCTAGGATTGTCTAGTACTTGGATGCTTTATCTTATTTATCTGCAATTGCCCTATGTTCTGATTGCTATGTGAATTGTCTTGTCCATGCAACGCCCGTCCATCTATCTCTATGCCTACCGCACTCGAATCCCATTATTTACTGCTTTTGCTACTACTATCTTTGCTTTACTACTGCTGCTGCTTTACTATTCCTACTACAAAACTCTTGCTACTGATAAACTGATGTGAGCAAGATTGTTTCCAGGTGCAGCTGAATTGACAACTCAGTTGTTAAGGCTTATAAATATTCTTTGGCTCCCCTTGTGTCGAATCAATAAATTGGGTTTCACTTCCCTCGAAAATACTGCAATACACCCCCTATACTTGTGGGTCATCAAGACTATTTTCTGGCGCCATTGCCGGGGAGCATAGCTTTATTTATCAAGTTCACTTGGATTCTCTATTGTTCGCTGCTATCCATCCATCATGGGTAAGTCTCGTGATGGAAAGGTTCCTATTTTACCATCCACTATAAGAAGAGGTACGGTTCTGAACACCTCTGTTGCTATTGATTCACCGTCTGTTATAAGTAAGCTCATTACACCACCACATACACATGCTACACACACTGCTACTACTGCTGAATCTGAAACTTCTGATGCTTATGATGCTGCTTCTACTGTGCTTGATAAGAGTGGTTCATTAGGTCCTTTCCTAGATGCTACGATTGCTAGAACTATAGATGGAAATACCGAAACTCCTAATGAAGACACTACCACACCTGTTAGCTCACCTGAGTCTAGTGAGAGTTATGATATTGAAGAAGATTATGTTGAGATGACCGATGAGTTTATTAAAGAATGTAAGAACACCCATGATAGGAGCGCTACTAAGAGTCTCCTTGAGAGGCGTACTATTGGACCCAAATTATCTCCTGCTGCTAAGTTTGCTGCTTCTCCCATAAACATTATAGATGAAGATTATGATTTCTCTCTTGATCTATCTTACATAGCTATTGTCGAGAAAGAACCTTTTGGTGGGACTAAGAATGAAAGTGCGGTAGCACATATGAATGAACTTTCTACCATGAGTGGCTTGTTTTCTGATGATATTAAGATGCGTACTTACTTTGTTGCTAAGATTTCCCCTTTTTGCTAAAAGGAGAAGCTAAAACTTGGTTTAGTAATTTACCTCCTCGATCTATTGATAGCCCTGAGTGCTTGATTAGTACTTTCATGCAGAAATATTTTCCTCCCAGTGCTAGACATGCTATTTTGCAGGAACTTTTTGATTTCAAACTGGGAGAAAAAGAGGTATTGCTCGAATTTTGGGCAAGGTTTTGTGCTTTGATTCATGCACAGGCTGGAAGTCCATTACCTAAGAATGAGCTTCTTGATATATTTTATAATGGACTAACCGAGGAATCTAGGACATACCTAGATAGTTGTGCTGATTGTGTTTTCAGGAATAGGACTCCTAAGGAAGCTGAGGAATTAATGGCTAAAATAAGCAAGAATTATGAAGATTGGACTCCTCCTAAACAAGCTATACCTGAAGTAATTGTATCTGAACCATCTATTCCTGTGCCTATTCCAACATCAAAGAAGAGGGGAGTTATTGAACTAAATGATGAAGTGATGAAGGAAGCTAAGAAATGTCTTAAGGAGAAGGGAATTAAAGCTGCAGATGTCAAGAATTTACCTCCTATAGAAGAATTATGTAAGCCTATTCCCTACTCACCCACTATTGAGGTACACTCTCTGCAACACTTTGATGAAGGTGATATCCCTTACTCTAAACCTCCTGATCAATGCTTAGAAGAATTCGATATGTTTATTGTTAAGCAAGATAACTTTAATAAAAGGGTGCAAAATCATCTAATGGAAAACACTAGAGCTATTGTCGAGTTGAAAGATATTGTGGAAAGAACCTCTAATGATGTTAAAATGATTGTTAAACACTTTCAAATGGTTCAAACTCAAATAGATCAACTCGTTAAAGTGCAAAACGACTTGCTAGTTAATGCTGCTAAAGAAAAACATGCTTATGAAATTAGAAATAGAAGTGGAGCTGCTACCCAGGATCCTCTATATCCTGAGGGGCATCCCAAAAGAATTGAGCAAGATTCTCAACAAGCTGAAAATAGTGGTTCTACTCGTAAGAAAAGGAAAAAGAAACATAAAACTGTTGTAGAACCCTCTGAACCTGCTATAGATCCTAATAGTATATCTATCTCTGATGCTGAAACTGAAATTGGTAATGAAGAAAATGAAGTGCCTAATGAAGAAAAAGTTGAAGAAGAACCTGAAAACCACACTAAGACTACTAAATACACTAAAGAAGATTTTATTGCTAAGAAACATGGTAGTGAAAGAGAACCTTGGGTCTAAAAACCTATGCCTTTCCCTGATAAGAAACACAAGTCAAAGGAAGATGAACACTATAATAAGTTTTGTGAGTGGATGAAGCCTTTATTCTTGCAAATTCCTTTGACTGATGCTATTAAATTGCCTCCTTACGCAAAGTATATGAAGGACACTGTCTCGAATAAAAGGAAGATCCCTAATGAAGAAATTTCTACTTTGCTTTCTAATTATTCCTTCAATGGTAAGGTTCCTAAGAAACTTGGAGATCCAGGGGTTCCAACTTTCCCTTGCTCTATTAAGAACAATTATGTTAGAACTGCTTTGTGTGATTTGGGAGCTGGAGTTAGTGTTATGCCTTTTTCTCTCTATAAGAGGCTTCATCTTGAAAAATTGATTCCAACTGATATATCTTTGCAAATGGCTGATAAATCTACCACTATTCCTGTGGGTATATGTGAGGATGTACCTGTTCAGGTGGCTCACAATTGCTTGATACTAACTGATTTTGTTGTGCTTGAAATGCCTGAAGATGATAATATGTCTATTATTCTTGGGAGACCTTTTCTTAATACTGCAGGAGCTGTTATTTATTGTAATCAAGGAAAGGTGACCTTCAATGTTAATGACAAGGAACACACTGTCTATTTCCCCAAGAAGATTGAAAGGACTTATGGTTTGAATTCAATTGAACATGTTGAAGGCATTCAAGTTGGAGAAATATATTTTCTCATACCAAAAGAAAAATTTGAAACTATTATGATTGGGACCATTGCTATCAAGGTTGAGGTAACATAATCATTAGTGGAATACAAAGTTTTGTCTCATATGCAATTGTTTTGGTAGCAAGACTTGATTAACCTTGCTAACAAAAGGATTCCATTGAACAAAACAATGTTTTCATTATGATTATCTCTATTTATTTCTATCCTTTGCATTTTAGTTTTTGCTTTCGTTTAGTTTTCTTTGTGTTGTTAGTTGCTTGCATGCTAGAACTTCTGTAGTTCTTGCCTTGTTTTGTCCTTGCATCATGTTTCCAAAAGAAAAAAAATCTTTCTGTCAGAAAAATCATTCTTCTATTTCTGAAAAAAGCCCAAAAATAAAGTGTCTCAAAAAATTCCAGAAAATTCATATTAAATTTTTACGTGAAAAAAGGGGCAGGGGAGTACCTGGTAGGTACCAGGGGGGCCCACCAGGCAGGCACACCATGTGGTTGCGCGGCCAGCCCTGGGTGGCGCCATGCCCTGGTGTGGGCCACCCCTGGCCCCCCACTTACTCTCTCACTTGCCACTTTCTTCTCTCTCCCGAGTAAGCTCCAGTTCATAGCTTAAAATCGCATTCTTTCTATGATTGCTCTCGATTTCTTCGATCTCCTTGCTCAGCCCATCTTTCTTGCTGAAATTTGGAGCATTTGTTCCTTGGTATGTGACTCCTCTCCTTGTCCAATTAGATTTGTGTTTAGTGGATTATATGTTGAGTATTTTGCTGCTGTAGGTGACTGGATATGAGAGCTTGTAATCTTGTTTGATGCTTAGAGATATAGTTTTGATGCATGTTTAGGCCTCTTGCAATTCCCTATGAGTAGAATCCTTCATTATATTTACTTTGCAATCACTTGTTTAATATGTGTTTAAATTTCAGAATAGAAGATGAGTGAACACCACCTAAACCAACATGAGCTTTGGGTGCCTGAGGTCATGAAGGTCCATCGGGAGGAGGAAGTTTTTCCCTCCATTTATCCTTGCCCTGAGTTCATGAGAGCTGCAGGAATTCTACAAGATTTCCACACTTTGGTTTCTAATGCAGGGTTAGAGCGCTTCTTGGAAGATGAACCTTGTCAATTTGTGAAGCTAACCATGTATGTGGTGTAGGATTTCCAATTTAGTCACTCTTTGCCTAACCCCATGGTCCATTACAAAATTTACAATATTGCTGTCAATCTTCCTCTTGATGATTTTTGTGCAGCTATTAAGGTACCTCAATGGGGATCATGTAAGAAGATTAAAGAGAGACCAGAACCACTCATGGATTTATACACAGAAATTTTTCAAGGGATTAGCTTCTCGAAGGAGAATGGAAAAATTCATAACATTCATCTTCCCTCCATTCGCTACTTTGCCTACTTTATTGACAAGTGTGTTCTTGCTAGGAAAACTGCCAATAAGTTATCTTCGTTTGATCTAGCATTTATCTCTGCTGCTCTTAGACGAGATAGGTCTTACAACTTGGGTGCTTTGATAGCTTTCCGTCTTGCTACTAACCGTGAGAAAGGTGGAATTTGTGGAGGCCTCATTGCTTCTCGTTTACTAGCATTGCATGGTTTAGTGCCTCATCATTTAGACCTACAGTTTCCCATAGAGAGGCTTGATTTTAATTCCATGATACAACATAAATTTATTTCCTCGTGGGCTAGTTTGAGTGAGTTGTCTTATGAAATAACCTTTCTCAAAGTGGTTGGAGAAAGAGTAAGTCTGAGCGTGTTGTTCTTTTGCCTGCACCTGTTTTGTTTAACCTTGATAACAGGGAAGGATGGTCCCTCACTGAGGAGGAGCTTGACACATACTTGGGAGAGCTCTCCCAACAGGAGCAAGACACTAGAAGGGAGGTCACGGATGATTCGGTCCAACCCTCGAATGAGGGAGAGTCTTCATACCAGCAACCCGCTTATTATTAGGAGCTTCTTCTTCTTCTCATGGGCCCAGCTACGACCATTCTTACTAAGATCCGCCCGCTTGGAACCCCTATTCGTACATGGATTGATTCCCACTTAGGCCAAAAGCCTAAGCTTGGGGGGAGGTACGCCGACACCGCACTCATCTTCATATCATGTTGCGTCGGTACTTTGTATATTCATGTTTTCGTTCTTTTTTTAGTTTTTGTTCTTCTTTGCTATTGCTTTCTAAAAACACAAAAAGACCAAAAATATTTTTGTTGTTTCTCCTTGGTTTGCTTCTTCTTTTTTCCTTGGTTTGCTTTCCCCTTTTTGCTTTGTTTGAACTATTCGAAAAAACCAAAAAGATTTTTCTTTGCTCGTTTTTCTCGTTTGGTTCTTTTTTTAAAAATCGAAAACACCAAAAATATTTGTCATTCTTCTTTGGTTTTTGCGAGTTTGCTACAGGGTTCAGCAGTTCTCAGTGAAATATTGGTTTCATATTATTATTCAAGCCACACAAGTGAAGAGCAATAATGAGGATTAATGACAACTTGAGGCGTGGTAAGAGGCTGGTAACAAACTCTATTTGTTTTCATTTTTGTACATATACTCATCACTGTGGGCATGCTTAGTCCGTTCATGTAGAGTGTATGTTTTCTTTGGATGCTTAGTAGTTCTTGCTTTCTTATGATTAGCTCCAGCTCACTAATAGTTTGTAGCATGTATTATGAATGTTTGCTTGCATTGCTCTATTCATAAATTGGTATGACACCGTGGTATCCTCCTCTGAATGTTTCATTTGATTGACTTGGCACATGCTCACGCATGCACATGACTATAATAATCAGTTAAGCCTTGACGAATTATTTTGCCTTGAGGATCTTGAATCACTTTCATGCCATGAGTAGTCTTGTTTTGTTGCAAGCATGATAATGACAGCTATTGCTCTCTCGTTTGTCGCTCCCTTACTATTGCTAGCCTTCACTTCCACTGAGTGTTTTTACTCAAGTTTCCAACTTCCTAAACCAAATATTTCCAAAGTGTCCACCATACCTACCCATTAGCATCATTTGCTACTCCCGTGCATATTCAATTTGCCTTGTTTTCTTCCGAATAAAATGTTTGCTTGTTATGAGAAAGTTAGTTAGTAAATCTCTCACAAACTTGATGGCACACTTTATTTTCCTGCACTTAATAAACCTGAACCATTGCGTCCTTCTTTGTTGTGCATATGCTTGCGCTTTATGAGTTGAAGTTAGCAGATCCATGTATCATGGGGACCGCTTTCAATGCTTCATAGGTACTTTGTACCTAGTTGATATCATGTTCTTTTGCTTATGGATCCCGGCGGTGTGAAATAAAAGTGGAACTTGTAAGATCATGGAGTTTGTATGTATGTTAGAGAAACGCCTGGGCCGCTAGCCTAAGCCATGCCTAATCATGGTGGAAACTTGCAGCATAACCATAATGAGCATTCTATGAAGCATCCTCAATAAAAATCTATGCACATAGTAAATAAAAAGATCGCCGAGATGCTCATTGTCTGCTTGCCTTGTATTTTGATTATGGGATAGCTCCCGTGTCATGTGCAAGGGGTACCCCGTTGGCGGTTCTCTATGATACGTATATACTTACAATAACAAGAGCTTACTTGTGACTGAAGTTGAGTAGCATGAGGATTGGTATTCGTAAGTAAGGGGCATGAGACTTCGATTTATAACTTGTCAAGAATATCCTCTTAGTTGTGTTAGTTTCACCTTAACCACTTTAAAGATGCTTATGATAGGGGCAATGAGAGCTCAAAGCTAATGATTACCATACTTTCAGCATTTGGAAGCCTTTCAAATTATTCAAAACCTTCTTCTTCTACTTGTTGAGTCTCCACTTTGAGCACCTTCTTGAGAGCATAGTTGTCATTCTTTGTGCTTGTCTCATTACTTGATTATTTGTGTTATGACTTTGATGCTTGTATCCTTGATATCTTTACTTCTAGTCATCACTTGAACTTCAGAGGTGCCTTGACATTCATAATCAAAGGCAAGCGAGATACCACTCTATCATACCTTTTTATGAGCATTGTAATGTTGCTTATGTTCGTGCTTCATGCTACTTATTATTCTTGAGTTGGAATCGCTTCATAGCTTGCAATGACCATTAAGTAGACTCAGTTGCATACTCTTTATTATGAACTGTCTGAGTAGTTGATCACATTGCTGAGAATATTTACATCATATGAAGCAAATGTGTCCGTGAAAGTTCTTTTATCGCACTCAGTTTTCAACTGAATTTCTCGAGGACAAGAAATAAGCTAAGCTTGGGGGAGTTGATACGTACAAAATGTATCTACTTTCCCGAACACTTTTGCTATTGTTTCTCCTTTATACTTGTGTCATTTGGACACAACTAATGCAAACTGACGCTGTTTTCAGCAGAATTGCCTTGGTGTCTACTTTTTGTGCAGAAAATCAACTATCAGGAAAAATCCTGGAAAATATGCCAAAAATCCTATTTCACCCGAAGACTCCAGGAGCCAGAATACGAGACATAGAAGAGCCCTGGGGTGGCCACACCGGCCAGCTGGCCAGTTGCCGAGGTGGTGTGGGCCCCCCAGGCACCCCCTCGGCCTCTCTCTTCGCCTATAAGGAGCCTTCTGACGTAAAAACTTCGGGGGGTTCGAAGTTTTGCAGAAGGAGTTCCGCTCCACCGCCACCACCAGATTCCACGAAACAGCACCAGAAACTCCGTTCTGGCACCCTGTCGGGATGGGGAATTGGAGGAGATCATCACCATCGCTTCTCCATCGACCATCCATGTTTCCCCATCTATGAGTGAGTAATCCCCCGCTGTAGGCTATGGGGATGGTAGGGATTGGATGAGATCGTTCATGTAATGGCATCAGATTGTTAGGGCATGGTGCCTAGTATCTTTTATTAGTGCTTTATGACTTTGTTGCGACTTGTTGTGCCTAATGCTTGTCACTAGGGCCCGAGTGCCATGATTTCAAATCTGAACATGTTATTGATTCATTACGATAGTATTGTTCTTGGTCTTATCTGCAAGTTGTATACACATGTCGTTGTCCAGAACCTATGGCCCCGAAGTGACAGAAATCGGGATAACCGGAAGGGAAAGGCTTTGATGTGAGGATCATATGTGTTCACGGAGTGTTAATGCTTTGCTCCAGTGCTCTATTAAAAGGAGCACCTTAATTGCCAGTAGTTCCCTAGAGGCCCCGCTGCAAACGGGCTGGCAGGACAAAAGATGTTGTGCAAGTTCTCATTGCGAGCACGTATGACTATATATGGAACACATGCCTAGGATTGTCTAGTACTTGGATGCTTTGTCTTATTTATATGCAATTGCCCTATGTTCTGATTGCTATGTTAATTGTCTTATCCGTGCAACACCCGTCCATCTATCCCTATGCCTACCGTACTCGAATCCCATTGTTTACTGCTTTTGCTACTACTGTCTTTGCTTTACTACTGCTGCTGCTTTACTATTCCTACTACAAAAGCTGTTACCTTGATAAACTGTGAGCAAGATTGTTTCCAGGTGCAGCTGAATTGACAACTCAGTTGTTAAGGCTTATAAATATTCTTTGGCTCCCCTTGTGTCGAATCAATAAATTGGGTTTCACTTCCCTCGAAAATACTGCGATACACCCCCTATACTTGTGGGTCATCAGTAGACATCAAGCTATTTTTTGGCGCCGTTGCCGGGGAGGTAAGGTAAAAGGTACTCACATCCTCCGGTGTGAGTGCTCGAAGTTATTTCCTTTAGATTCTGCAATTTTTCTCTTTTTTTTCTTGTTTTCACTAGTTAGGCTTAATGAAAAAAATTAGAGAGCTTTTTAGTATTTTTCCTAAGATAGAACTTGAATTGTCTGAAAAGAAAATTAAAAAACCCATGGAACTTTCTTTGCATGCTAATAGCAATGTTATTAGTATGAATCTTTTGAACACCTTTGTTACTAATGCTATGGAAACGTCTAAGCTTGGGGAAGTTAGTTTTTATGAAAATGATCTTTTTAGTTCCCTAGCTTTAAACAAGAAAATTTGCTCTGATGATACTTTATCTCCCATATGTGGTAATTCTGATGATACTTGTGATATTTTAAATCCACATACTGAAAGCATCCCTTTTAAAATACCTATAAAAATTGTTGAATGTGTTATGAATAACTGCTATTTTGGAGATGGAACTGTCCATCCTGGTGATCATTTACTCCTTATACATGAATTATGCGAGTTGTTCAAGTGTGCAGGTATTTCAATGAACCAAGTTAAGAGGAAGCTATTCCCTATTTCACTTAAGGGCAAAGCAAGGGAGTGGTATGAGCTACTAGATGATCCTCAGCATTTGGAGTGGAAGGAACTTGAATCTCTCTTTTACTCTAAATTTTATCCTCCTCATGAAATTCATAAAGATAGGAATTACATTTATAATTTTCATCCTCATGATGGAGAAAGTATTACCCAAGCATGGGGGAGACTGAAGTCACTAATGCTCAAATGTCCCATTCATGAGCTCCCTAGAAATATTGTTATTAATAATTTCTATGCAAGGCTTTCAGGACATTACAAGGACTATCTAGGTACTTGCTTAGAGGGATCCTTCACAAGTAAGGAGGTCAAAGCTAAGTGGGATCTTCTTGAAACAATTCAAAGCAATACCAACGATTGGGATAACAACAAAGGTAAAGAAACAGGTATAAACGATGAGTATGATTGCATTAAGTCTTTTGCTGAAACTATTGATTTTCAAGAGCTTAGTGCTAAATATGGTCTTGATCCTCAAATTCTTGTTGATTGTTATAGAACCTTTGCTTCTCATATTAATGCTCCTAAAGAAAAATGGGACATGTATCAGGAGCCTTATAAAGACACTTGCATGGAAAATTAAATTGTTATTAATGATAGCAATACACATGCCCAAACCTCTGAAAGTACTACTTCTTATAAGCATGTTAATTTTTTGGAATACATAGACCTTGTGAGAATAATCAAATTGAAGAAGAATATTGTATCAACCACAAGAATGAAAAAACTAGAACATGGTATAGGGCTCTAAATGATCTTGGTAAAAAAGTTTGTGCCCTCTATCCTTTTATTTGTGAACTTTGCTTTGAAGTGGGTCATTTCAATTTTCAATGCTCATGCCATAATAATAACCCTTCTAATCCAATGAGTACTACAAGTTTGTATGGTGATGACATGATCACTCCTAATCAGCATGATGAACTTACATTATTTTTGGGGTGTGAAGAGTTATCAAGAAAAACCTCTTTGGTAGATATGGGTGCTTTTGATATGAATAGTGTCATGCATGGTTGTCATATTTATTGTGTTGATAATTGCCACACAAATACTTACATACAAAATATTATAAAAGATGAGATCTTACCAAAATATGACATGACTAATATGTGTTTTGGTCTTATTAATGAAAAGGAGGAATCCTCCAAAGTTTCTTCTATTGTCTCTAACAATGAACCAGGGTATATGGAGAAGCTTCCTTTCAAGCCTCTCCCTCCTAAAGAGAAGAAGAAAAAGACGAAAAGGAGGAGTAAAAGGAGAGAGGAAACGGTATTTTCCCCTAAGCATGTTGCTCCTATTATAGTTTTTGATGAGTCTGAACTCGATGATGTTCCTATGCCTGTTACCTATAGTAGTGATCATGATTGGGAAAAGCACACTACTTTTGATATTGAAAATCTCTTCGGAACCAATTCTGAAAATGATGATATTAATAATTGCTATACTATTAGTGCTATCCATGATCCTTCCAATGATGATATGTTTACACATGAACACACTTGGGAAGATAACTATTATATTACTTATGATGATGCTATACCTCCAATATATGATGATTGCAATGATGTATATGATATTTTCAGTCCACCTATTATTGAGGAGGAAATTAATTATGATTACAATATGCCTCCTATATTTGATGATTATGGTGATGAAAATAATAATGATAGCTATTTTGTTGAATTTGCTCCCACTACAATCAATAAGAATGACTATGTGGGGAGTATTAATTCTTTTATGCATATGGCTCATGATAAAAATATTTCTTGTGATAGTTATATTGTTACTTTTATTCATGATGCTACTGAAAGCTATTATGAGAGAGGGAAACATGGTTTTATGCATCTCAATAATATTAAGTTTCCCCTCTTTATGTTGAAAGTCTTTAAGTTGCACTTGCTGCTTTGTGCTTTCATGACTTGTTTCTTTACAAGATTCCTATGCATAGGAAGTTGGTTAGACTTAAATGTGCTTTGAATTTTCTTCTTGATGCTCTCTTTTACTTCAATTCATATTTCTTATGTGAGCATCTTCTCAAACTATCATGCCTAACTTAAAGGCGTTAAAGACAAGTAATTATTGGGAGATAACCCAAAAGTTTTAGATGAGTCTTGGAAGTTATTACATCAGTAATAACCGCTTCTTAACCTTTTTATTTGCTTTTTGTACCAAGAGTAACCTCTAATAAGAGAAAAATAATGATTGGGAAAGTTGCTGTCCCGAAACAGATTTCTGTGCTTCACCGTAAAAATTCATGTAAAATCTCTGTATGTTTTTTTGAGGCGTGCATTTTTGTGCTTCTGCGTTATATAAAATTCGAGGAAAATCTCTGTACATTATATAACTTTCGTTAGTTCAACCCTTTTTTATTTGAGCAACAGAAGGTCTTCGAAAAAATTCGTCTTTACCTGCTGGTCTGTTTTGACAGATTTCTGCCATTTTCTACATTTGCTTCTTGTTGGTTCCTTTTTGAGTTCTTTTGGGGAATTAAGCTTTTTGAGGGAAGTGCTACAGTAGCTAGTGTTTTAATGGAAGGTTTATTGGTGTTGGAACTGAACCTAAAGACCTATTATTTTGAAGTGCACTAATGTTGCTAATAAAGATTGTGTGAAGTTTTGTATGAAGGAAAAATTTCAGGTGTATGAAAGGAATGAGTAATGAGATGAAGAATGGACTAAAGCTCAAGCTTGGGGATGACACGTGTGTCACCCCAAGAAATATCCAAGAAGTACAAGCGTCAAAGCTTGGGGATGCCCAAGGCATCCCCTTCTTCATCAATAAAAATCCCAGGTTTCTTCCAAACACTTCATTTTTATTGTTTCATGCACAGTTGTGTTGTTCTTGGAGCGTCTTCTTTTTCGTTTTCATTTTGGTTTTTCGTTTGCTTTGTTTTCTTAGTTTGCTGAATAAATTGGTTGGACCCCCTCTTTCATACATTGGTTTTCAAATAGTTTGGTTTGGATTGGAAAAGAGTAGGAAAGTTCATGCTTAAGTGGTAAAGAGAGCTTGTTTTTGACTATGGCCTATGCTTTGTCATGCCATGCTTGATATTGTTTTGGCTTTATGCTTAGTGATCTTTGCTGTAGCATGACATGTTATAAACATTTGAGATTGCTTAATGTGCCTTGGAAGAATCATGCGTTGTTTGAGCATATTAAAGCATAGTATTGTGGTATTCTCCTTTGATGCTTTATTTGGGTTAACTTGGCGCATGCTCACACCATGTTATGACTATCCCAGGTCACCAAAGCCTTTACGATCATTTCGTTTTCAACTTGTAGTATCATTTTATGGTTTGATCAATGGTGTTTTGTTGCTCTGCATGATTATGGCCATTATTGCTCTCTTAGTTTCTCGCTCCTAGTCTTTTGCTAGCTTCCGCAACCAAGTATGAGTTCCACTCATGCATACAACTCCTAAACCAAGTTATTCCAAAGAGTCCACCATACCTACCTACTAGCATATGCTATTCCAAGTATATTCATGTTTTTATCTACCTTCCGAATTAAACTAGTTATGAGAAAACTAGTGATTAAATCTCTCACGAACTTGATGGCACACTTTACTTTTCTTGCCCTTAATAAACTTGAACCATTGTGTCGTCTATGTTGTATATGCTTGCACTTATTTGTTGGGGATTAGAAGAACCATGCTGTCATGGGGAACGCTTTCAACATTGCACGGGTACTTTGTACCTAGTTGATATCATGCTCTTTTGTCTATGGATGTCGTCGGTGTGAAATGAAAGGGGAGCTTGTAAGTCCATGGAGTTATGTATATGTGTTAGAGAAATGCCTGGGCTGCTGGTCTAATCCATGCTGACATGGTGGAAACCTGCAGCGTAACCATAATGAGCTGTCTATGAGGTATTCTTCTTATAAAAAAAGAGTCCTATATTGATAAAAAAGAGAAAAAGAAAAAAAAAGAGATATGAGAAAAGAGGAAAGAGAGAAAAAAGCACCATATTCCCATGGTAAATAAGAAGATTGCTGAGATTCTCGTTGTGTGCTTGCCTTGTCATTTTGATATGGGGATTCTTTCGCATCATCGGGCAAGGGGTACCCTGTTGGCGGTTCTCTATGCTACACATGTACTTACGATGACAAGAACTTACCGGTGACTAAACTTGAGTGGCCCTCGTATTCAAGGGACATGAGATTTCTAACTTATACTTCGTCAAGCATGTACACCATAGTTTGTTCACTCTAACCTTAATCACTTCAAGATGCTTATGATAGGGGCAATGAGAGCTGAAAGCTATAAGTACCATAATTTTTGGAAGCTCTTTATGAAACTTGAATCTCTACTTCCTTCTATGAAGGCCTTTCTTCCACTTATATATTGAGTCTCCACCTTCTACCTTTATGCACTTACTTTGAGAGCATAGTGTCCATTCTTAGTTCTATGTGCATTGTCCCAAGACTTGTTGATTAATTCATAGCTTTGATATTGCTTGTTTTAAACTATTTGTATCTAGTCACTCTTATGAACTTTGAAGGTGTCCTATGCATTTATGTTTGCTACTCTATGAGGGACAAGCTGAATGCCACTATGCTATGTTTTCTTTATGTGAAACAAACAAACGTCTTGCAAAGCATTGCTATTCATGAATCTTTTGTTTGTCCCTTTTCATGTTGCAACATAGTTGCTTTGTCTTATTGTTAGAACTTTATCTTTCATGCTATGTTGAAGTACTATGATCCCAGCTATCAATGTTTCACAAATACTTTGATCAAGTTTATGATGGTGCATGTCACCTAAAAAGACATTCTTTCTTTTTATCACTTGCCTACTCAAGGACGAGCAGGAGTTAAGCTTGGGGATGTTGATACATTGCAAATGTATCTATAATTTTTTATGTTACATGCTTGGTTTTATCTACTTTCTTGTGTTTTGTCCACACTTTGGAGTACTTTTCATATGATTTCTTGGACTAACCTATTAACAAGAGCCATAGTGCCAGTTGCCTGTTTTCTGCTGTTTTTGGTTTCAGGAAGTCAAAAAATGAATATTCTCGGAACTGGACGGGACAAAAGCCAAAGTTATCATTTTACCGGGGGACACTTGGAGCCAGAATACGAGACGGAGAAGGGCCAGAGGGTGGCCACACCACTTGGTGTCACGGGCCAGGCCAGGCCACGCCAGGGGGTGGTGTGGGCCCCTCCAGCACCCCCTCGGTCTCCCCTCTTGCCTATAAGAGCTTCTCGATGCATAAAACCTAAATCGTCAAGCCTCCAGCCACGAAAAGTTCCGCAGCGCCGCCACCACCGAAGGGGAGATTCGGGGACAGAAAGTCTCTGTTCTGGCACCCTGCCGGGACGGGGAAGTGCCCCCGGCGCCATCTCCATCGATCTCCACCACCATCTCCATCACCATGGATGATTCCCATGATGAGGAGGGAGTAGTTCTTCCTCGAGGCTAAGGGTTCTACCAGTAGCTATGTGTTCATCTCTCTCTCTATGCATGATCTTATTGAGATCATGAGCTTGTAATCTATAGATCTACCTTGCTACTCAAGTGCTTTAATAGATGTCTGTCCTCCCCATGTGTGTGAAGTTGATAGTGTGCACACCATGGTGACACTTATGCTAGAGATTACAAATACTTGTTATGAGTTATATTTGGAGTTGGATGTCTTTATGAAATTGTGGTGTTTGTTTGAACCATCTAGTGCTCAAGGTGACAGTGTGGGGTTATCTAGATGGGAAAGGCTTACTTTGAGGTGTGCTTTTATAGCCCTACCAACGATTAGAGTGTCCAATCGGAGAGTAGTTTAGAGTAGTATCATGAAGATAATATATTTATATGAGAGTGTTCACTAGTGAAAGGATGATCCCTAGGCCTTGTTTCTAAGCATTGAAACACCGTTTGCTATTAGATCTATTACATGTTTGCTTGCTTCTATCTTTATTTCAGTTTTACTTTAGTCTTTTCCACGCCATCAAGCTATTTTCTATCGCCGTTACCACTTATATCACCACTTGTATTTCACTATCTCTTCGCCGAACTAGTGCACCTATACACTTGACAAGTGTATTGGGTGTGTTGGGGACACAAGAGACTTCTTGTATCTTGATTGCAGGGTTGCTTGAGAGGGAATACCTTTGACCACTTCCTCCCTGAGTTCGATAAACCTTGGGTGATCCACTTAAGGGAAAACTTGCTGCTGTTCTACAAACCTCTGCACTTGGAGGCCCAACAACTGTCTACAAGAATAGAAGTGCGTAGACATCAGACGGCAACACGGACCTACTTCGGGGGCGTCGCAAGGTGGATGACGATGATAGCAGCGACGGAACGGTAAGTGGGCCGGGCCGGTGCTGGGCTGCGGTGGAGCGATCGAGCAATGGCGACTGGCGCCCGCGGGCAACAGATAGTGCAAGGAAATGGGTCGTGGGCCGAACTTGCTGCGCTGCTCCTATTCCTTTTCCTTTTTAATTTAATTTTCTGTTTTCTCTTCTTTTACAAAACCTTTTTAAGTTTGAATTTTCGTCAGGAATTTAAATATCCAAAAAAATTGGAAGACATGGATATTATGATAGAGGTGAATTATAACCCATTCCTCTACATTTCTTGTTGTGTATATAAAATATGTTATTATATGAAGGGTTCTTTTACTTAATAAAGTAATTACAAATTAGGGTTTTAGGGATTTGTTTCTTATATGAAAATCTTATAGAAATGTTCTTGTTTTCACCATGGTAAGGGTGATGGTTTAGGATGGCTAATGCTATAAATAGAATTATATTCTAGCTTAGTCTCATATAAGAATTAATGTATAAACCTTTTAATGAATTAAATTTTGGGGTTCATAGTTTGGTGGTTTAAATTTTATAGTTCTCAACACATGGAGATTTCCCTAATTAAGTGCTACTTGAATAGTAGTGTTCAGAATTATCATAGAACCATCTTGGTTAATTCTTTATGTATTAATAACAATCATTAATGAAGATGTTCACTTTCTAGTGGTTAACAAGAGCTTTGAGGAATTTAATAAACTCACATTCTATTTTGGCTATGGATGAAGGTTAAGGACTAAGAAATATTCTCTTCATGATTTGTAACCAGGAATGATATCTCACTCAGAATGAGCTATTGAGATTTCTTCCTAAGGTGATCTTGATAGTTTATAAAACTAGGTTTCTATTAGGGTTTATGAAATAGAGGAGATAAGTCTTCCATCCTTAAACACTCATCTGGTTCTCTAATGACCTCTTAGGCATTTCATTTGACTAAGAGATACTATCCATTGGCTGCCTAAAAATATGAATTGATTACTACCCTCTTTATTCTAGGATGTTACACAAATAGGTAGACATGGGTCTTGTCTTGATTTGATATGATATGGGTTAAGGCTTCTAAAGAATCCTTACCTTAATACCTCACTAAGCTTATCTTGAGATAAGTAATTCCTTTCCTAAATATACTCTATAAATCTCTCTTATATTATTCACAAAGATCACATCTTCCTAAATAAGACAATCATCTGACTCCACCATATTCATCACCATATGATGACATGGTCATGTCACTTCAACAATACTCCATTCTTACTCCTAGTATATAACTCCTCTTAATTAACTACCATTGATGCGCCTATCAATGTAGCTACTGCTAACTCCATCCATTAACTCCTTTTATATCCACCTTGCATTTACTTCCAAGGCTTACACGATTATAGTTCTCTCTATACATCACAAGTAATATCAATCCTCTGGAATAGGTATGGTACTACTCTCCACAATACAAGTTTGTTCTTGTATTACCTTGGTTAAACTATTATACTTCCAACTACTCCATATATTCATGTTATATACTTCATCATACTCTAGCTTGACTTCTCATGTTCAAGCTAGATGATTCATCTTACTAGGGCTTTACCTAATTTGGTATACTCACAAGTCTTCTTCAACACCTAGTCATCTATTCTCAAATGACTTGAGAATAATGACCACCATCATTTGATCAAACCAAGCTTAGGCTACTATTTGTCTAATCAAGATCTATACTCAACTAAGTAGTAAACTTGTATTAGTCTTTCTATAGACTTATCTTGTTAAGCAAGCTTATTCTAAGTCTATATCCACTTGTCCTAACAAGATTGTTATCTAATGTACTAATACTACTAGCTTTCTCATAGCTCCATAATTACTATCTAAACTCTTGGGTTTAAACACTTCTTCTAGTTAACTCATGAGTGAGTTAACTCTTCCAACATCAAATGGTTTGATCTCCACTAAGGATCACATTCCATTGATGATGGTACACTCAACCATATCTAGTTCCTCCTTTTTATTAATTAACTTAAGGTCTTTGGAAGGTTTATATAATAGGTCAAAGGCTATGAGTCAGTAAGTTCTAGGTCAAGAATTGATCACTCAATAGTGATGATCCATTGACACTAGGACTTGGTCAAATAGGAATGTCACCTCTTAATATCATATTAAGAGTATATGCTGGATGGTCTTGGCTTGACTTCCTTTCTACTCTATCCATGACAAGAGTTAATGTTTAAGAACTACCATGATACCCATGGTAAGAGTAACTATGGCAAACAAGTGTTTCAAGATTTAGTTATAGAGTTTCTGTTACTTAAGTTATGTACTTAACTTGCTATTCAAGGTTTGTGGTAGATAAAACCTTGATATCATCTTTTAGAATATTAAGTATTCATCCTTGAGTTGTTGTATGGAATACCATGTAATTATCTCTAGAAGATCTAGTACTCCTTATTAAGTAGTGTGTTGTGACTTAGTTTTATTACATTTGATCTACCCTTAGATCAAATCATATTACCTAAAGATAAGGTTTTAGCAAAGGTCATATTGAAACTTATCACAGTCAACTTGATGATCTACTTCAGTTCCACCAAGTTAAGAGAAGCTTCAATCACTTTGACAAGTTTTATTAAAAGCGCGAAAATTATTCAGATTTTCTATGCATGAATGCAATGCACACACCTGTGTTCAGCTTATTTCTAAGCTCTAATGCTAGGGTGTTACAGAGTCCCCCCTTAAAATAAACTTCGTCCTCGAAGTTCGTACTCTCTTGCATTTCTGAATAAGGAGTTGACTTGTTTTGATCAAGCCATTTCTCAAATTCCATTGTGATCACAGTTGGGGATAATTGTGGTATCCCGTATCCACATCATTTTCCTTGAATTCTCTTTATTCTTGACAATATCCACTATCAGTTCTAATCTATCCTATAGTTTCTTCTGCTATAATCTCTTGGATTATGACCTTACACTCCTACTAAGAATTGGTTGTGGACACATTTTGTCCCTTCCAATCCAGTTTTCCTACTATTTTACACTAGACTATTTTAGTAGGATCTACTCCTTCTGAAGGGCAACTGACCAGCTGTTTCCCCTTCATACTAGTCCACTAGGGTTAAGCAGTTATGTCTACTTTGATCTTTCATCTAGAAATACTCTTGAGAGTACTCTTATAAGATGACTTCTTATAACCTTATGTGATTAAGGCTTAACCTCATCCTAACTTTATACTTCTTCTCCAACCTTTAGTCAGAAAGTTAGACAACAACACATCAGTGTTTATTATTTACTCTCCCCCTTGGGGTTTTGTAATGGTCTACAAACTACATGTATAATACCCATTAGTTAAGGTATTGGTCTCTGTCCAGCTTATATATTACCTCTGGAAGTTCTCACGAAAGAATCTGCGGTATATCCACATAATTGTGGATCTTCGAAAGGAATCTTCCAACATTACTTAACTTACTCTCAACCTTCTGGACATTTTCACTTTAGTAGGCCTGACTTCACGAAGCGTCTCGAAAGACTATCTTTAATTTCATACTTCCTTAGGTCTAACTTAACTTAGGCCAAGTTTTATACTCTTTAAATTACACAAAAATGACCTACTTCACTACACCGCTAGGATACCAGCTACGGATACCAGCTGCGAATCCTCCTAGGTGTATGGATTACCCTATGGATTTCCTACTTCTTATTGGCATTCTCTCTGAGTTGTCAGAACTTGAATACCCATTTTGTTTCAAGACTTCTTCTTTGCACTCTTTCACGTTACTTCCATGAACTTCGTACAACTACTTCATTAGCTTTGGAGCAATATCGCCTACTTTAAGTGAACTTAAGTTCCTTCCGTCATGTTGCTCCACACCTTTTCTGCACTAATATTCCTTCTTATTACCAACTAATAACAAGTTGGGATTGATCCATCCTTCAAAATAGTGTTGATACTCCATAGATTCAGCTTCCTTCTTTATGCAAGTCTTCATCTTGATCTTCGGAACTTGTCACTCCCTTACACAAATTCCCTTTTCTATCTAGTTCTATAACATCAAGTAATAACTTGATGATGCAACATGCATTTGCACATCAAGTCAAACTTCATGCACAGATCTAGTTAACCAAGAAGATGCAAGAAAAACCAAAAATCCAAATGTGGTACATATATCACACATCATTCTAAGCCCAGAATATAATAGTTGAGTATAATACCTCTAGAATTCAGGCTTAGTTGTGTAGTATATGACACCTCCTATTATAGGTTTACACCGTGATACTTAGCACTTAAGGGTTAAACTACTCTTTGTCTCATTATTTACCCAAACTACCCAATTGTAGTTGGATAATTTTGAGCAAAGTGGTCTCACTTTGGTTCTGACTAACCACTTACCTTTCTTTCGGGACTACTAAAGACTACCAATTTTCCATTCTATCGTAAACTATCCTCACATGATCTCTCAAAACTACTAACAAAACTGTAATTACTACCTTAATCCAACAATTATCGTAATATTATAATACCTATGACTTCTATCATAGACCTACACTATTCTTTACTTATTGTTACTACAAGATTATTTACTAAGTACTTGTCCTAATTACAAACTTATCATGGTCTCGGAGCTATTCTCACCACGAACTTGTCAAAAGTTACCTAGTCATCATGATTAAAGAGCTAATCTCACCATGACGACTCTTATTTTTAGCCTACTATTAATGATTCTTCCCAAATTCTACCCCATCACATGGAATTCTCAAGTGAATGTCACATGATTTACTTCCAATTGTATTTATACATGCTCTAATAGTCTACCTGAAGTGGTATAGTAGTATCAACTAGTGGTAAGGTTCTGCTACTTCACAGGGTTCTGAATATAGACTCCATCACTAATACTACTCCACATGATATCCTAATCTTAACCATAATCTTCTTTGATATTTCCACTTTACTTAAGATATCTTAGTGGTGTTATACTTATTTAGAGATACACTCAAATGACCTTTCTTTAGAGAATACATATAACTAATCCTTAAGAAAGATGATAAGAACATCCAACTTAAGTGTGACAAGATTTATCCTCAAGTGGATACTCATCACAAGTCTTGGTTTAGATAAGATGGCTCCTATAGTCACTATCCAACCTTTAGATCTTCCTAAAAGGGTTTTAATCCTAAGGTCAAAGCATATGCTCTGATACCAGCTGCGGTGACCCAACATACCACTACATGATGTAGTACACTATAGTCGTTGACATAACACCAATGAAACACCATTCACTAGTATTACCTCCCTCAGAGTGGTACAACAGAAACACAACAGGTCCAAGACATGACTAAAGATTACAACTCGACTCTTTATAAAAGATCCAGAGAACACTCTAGGTTAAAGAGAGAGAAAGAAACTTCTTACAAAGAAGAACTAGAAGTAATAACTCAGAACTATCTAGTAACTACGACTAGCATATATACTATTTGGCTTGCCATTGCTGCTATTGCAATGCTCTACAGAAGTAGGTTTTAAAGCTAGAGAATCTACTTCTATCTACTTAAGAACTTAGTCTTTGCTTCGGTTGACATCTATGTGGACTTCATTGACTCTATTGAAGAACTTGAGTTGTCGATGATGGTTTCTTGAGCAGAAATTGATGTTGACATCATCTTCAACAACTTAAAACCTAGCAAGGGTTAAGAAGGTATGGTTGAGTACGAGCATACTCAGCAAGTTCACTAAAAAGGAGTGTATGATGCACTATCTCTATAGCCACAGACCAGAGGTCGTAGGCAATGCAGGTTTTCATAAACATTTCTTCAAAGGTTGCTTTTATTCTGAAAACTATGTCCGACAGCCTTCATAGGTTGACCAGAACTTCATGGAGTTCCTTTCCTACCGCATTTGTAGCTCCTTCCCAGAACAGGGAGTAACACGTCACAATTCTTACACTCTGTAGAGGTGCATCACTTTTCCCAAAAGAGACCTTAGCTTTGTTGCACAACCGGGCAGCTTATTCCTGTCCACAATTCCTTGATGTGGGGCCCAGTCTAAGATCCAAGCCAGTACTGCCCTCTCCGCGACCCCGCATGAGGACACGATCCCCTGAGACAACTACCACGGTTACTCTTTGGGTAGCCTCTCAGAGAGTCTATACGCAGCTCTATTTGGTGGTCACCATCAGCTATGGTGAACTCAGACCCAGACAGAGATGCACAGATAATATAGACACCAAGATCAAGGGGAACTAAGGGGTCCCACCCATGTGCTGGATTCTCCAGAACTCCACGAGAAATCAACAACCTCACGATAAGATCATCCGTCCATGCGAAAGGGAGAAGATACAACTGACTTTCCTGTCCCATTCCAAGTTTTATGGTTGACGCATAATATACGATGCTAGAATCACTGGCGACATTAGTTGTTAAGTCCTAGATATTATGTTCCTTTACCACTGGAACTATATCAATAGATTATTACCATTTGGTAAATAATCGATAATCATATTATTACGAAAATAGTGTTTTCTGACCTTTTTGAAATGCAGGTGATGACAACATTTGAGTTACAAGCATTTGATAGAAAATACTCAAAGTACATGAGCAAGTTGTGGACTTGCCTTTTGGGATTGCAATATTATGCACTCACGGTCTTCAAGATAATAGAAGATCCAAATTCGGTAAACAACATGATTGGTCCGATAAGGACTAATGTATAAAGAAGCAAGATGCAATGATGCATAAGTAATGTAATGCAATTTGATAAATGCGAAACCCCGGACTAATCGTATCTGATCTAGGGTTTGGAGTTCGTGATGAGTTTTTAGGAATGTGTTGCACTTTTATACTAGCTTCACACTTGTGCTTCTTATTAAGGCTTGTGAGAGAGTGTGTTAAACAATATGTAAATATAGCCAGTAGCATACAATATTAAAGCACTTAAATGAATCATGGTATCTAGAATACTTCTTAAACAAGATTAAGAATCAAGTAGAGCTTTTAAAGAAGTGTTTAAAGATTACTTTTAATGTTTCTTAAAAGAATAACTTTTGAGGAAAGATTACTTTTAAAAAGTAAAAAGTATTCAAACGTAAAGCTAACACTTTAAGGTTTTCTTATTAGCTAAGATTATTAAAGAGGAAAACATTACTACATTAACAATCATAACATAAGTGGTGGAACTTTGCATGTATTAAATAAGGCATCACATTGTAGATGGTTTACTTCTTCACATTCCACAAAGTTAGAATTTAAATGTTATTAGTTGAATGAGGTGGTGTTTTATTAAAGTTATAAGTGAGTAGAATCACTTACCTATTATAGAATTAATATTTATTTCTATAAACATGGGAATGGCATTAGGTTATATACTTAAATACTTTGTTTATCTTCTAAAGTGGATTCCCAAACTTGTAAAAGAATTAATACTCAAATATTGATGATTTTATAATTGATAAAATATTTTTGGAGAGAAAGATTTACTTAATTCTAAATGGTAGTTTTAATAAGTACAATCTTAAAATGGTTAGACTGATGTTAACTTCAACATTATTTGAACTTGTTATTACATTTTTATACTTTAAACAAATAATGCTAAAGGTAATAGTAATGGTTTATATATTTTTAAGGAATTAAAATAAAAGAAAAGAGTTTAAATAAGATTTATTAGATATTTACCTTTTATTTTACTTCAAAAGTGAGAGTTGATATTTTTAGTATGTAGATTTCATTTTTATGATCATTTTGGTATATTATAAGTATTTTTGTGATTTTTAAATAATAAGATATGATTTTTACAAATTTTATCACTTTATAAATACTAAATAAATAATAAATATTAGTTAAGTGAGAGAGATGGAGAGCGAGCGAGATGGAGAGCGAGCGAGGGGGAATGAGGATGAGGATGGATAGGGTGCCGTCGTGGCCTCCTTATCCCCTCCTGAGCTACGGTGGCGAGCATCTTGGCGCACCCCGACGCGGCGGACAGCGACACACACCTACTTCGGGTGTGTCGCAAGTTGGACGACGACGATAGCATCGACGAAACGGTAAGTGGGCCAGGCCGGTGCTAGGCTGCGGTGGAGTGAGCGAGCAATGGCGACTGACACCCACGGGCAACAGATAGCGCAAGGAAATGGGCCGTGGGCCGAACTTGCTGCGCTGCTACTATTCCTTTTCCTTTTTAATTTCCTTTTTTGTTTTCTCTTCTTTTACAAAACCTTTTTAGGTTTGAATTTTCTTCAGGAATTTAAATATCCAAAAAAATTGTAAGACATGGATATTATGATAGAGGTGAATTATAACCCATTCCTCTACATTTCTTGTTGTGTATACAAAATATGTTATTATATGAAGGGTTCTTTTACTTAATAAAGTAATTACAAATTAGGGTTTTAGGGATTTGTTTCTTATATGAAAATCTTATAGAAATGTTCTTGTTTTCACCATGGTAAGGGTGATGGTTTAGGATGGCTAATGCTATAAATAGAATTATATTCTAGCTTAGTCTCATATAAGAATTAATGTATAAACCTTTTAATGAATTAAATTTTGGGGTTCATAGTTTGGTGGTTTAAATTTTATAGTTCTCAACACATGGAGATTTCCCTAATTAAGTGCTACTTGAATAGTAGTGTTCAGAATTATCATAGAACCATCTTGGTTAATTCTTTATGTATTAATAACAATCATTAATGAAGATGTTCACTTTCTAGTGGTTAACAAGAGCTTTGAGGAATTTAATAAACTCACATTCTATTTTGGCTATGGATGAAGGTTAAGGACTAAGAAATATTCTCTTCATGATTTGTAACCAGGAATGATATCTCACTCAGAATGAGCTATTGAGATTTCTTCCTAAGGTGATCTTGATAGTTTATAAAACTAGGTTTCTATTAGGGTTTATGAAATAGAGAAGATAAGGCTTCCATCCTTAAACACTCATCTGGTTCTCTAATGACCTCTTAGGAATTTCATTTGACTAAGAGATACTATCCATTGGCTGCCTAAAAATATGAATTGATTACTACCCTCTTTATTCTAGGATGTTAAACAAATAGGTAGACATGGGTCTTGTCTTGATTTGATATGATCTCGGTTAAGGCTTCTAAAGAATCCTTACCTTAATACCTCACTAAGCTTATCTTGAGATAAGGAATTCCTTTCCTAAATATACTCTATAAATCTCTCTTATATTATTCACAAAGATCACATCTTCCTAAATAAGACAATCATCTGACTCCACCATATTCATCACCATATGATGACATGGTCATGTCACTTCAACAATACTCCATTCTTACTCCTAGTATATAACTCCTCTTAATTAACTACCATTGATGTGCCTATCAATGTAGCTACTACTAACTCCATCCATTAACTCCTTTTATATCCACCTTTCATTTACTTCCAAGGCTTACACGATTATAGTTCTCTCTATACATCACAAGTGATATAAATCCTCTAGAATAGGTATGGTACTACTCTCCACAATACAAGTTTGTTCTTGTATTACCTTGGTTAAACTATTATACTTCCAACTACTCCATATATTCATGTTATATACTTCATCATACTCTAGCTTGACTTCTCATGTTCAAGCTAGATGATTCATCTTACTAGGGATTTACCTAATTTCTTATACCCACAAGTCTTCTTCAACACCTAGTCATCTATTCTCAAATGACTTGAGAATACTGACCACCATCATTTGATCAAACCAAGCTTAGGCTTCTATTTGTCTGATCAAGATCTATACTCAACTAAGTAGTAAACTTGTATTAGTCTCTCTATAGACTTATCTTGTTAAGCAAGCTTATTCTAAGTCTATATCCACTTGTCCTAACAAGATTGTTATCTAATGTACTAATACTACTAGCTTTCTCATAGCTCCATAATTACTATCTAAACTCTTGGGTTTAAATACTTCTTCTAGTTAACTCAGGAGTGAGTTAACTCCTCCAACATCAAATGGTTTGATCTCCACTAAGGATCACATTCCATTGATGATGGTACACTCAACCATATCTAGTTCCTCCTTCTTATTAATTAACTTAAGGTCTTTGGAAGGTTTATATAATAGGTCAAAGGCTATGAGTCAGTAAGTTCTAGGTCAAGAATTGATCACTCAATAGTGATGATCCATTGACACTAGGACTTGGTCAAATAGGAATGTCACCTCTTAATATCATATTAAGAGTATATTTTAGACGGTCTTGGCTTGACTTCCTTTCTACTCTATCTATGACAATAGTTAATGTTTAAGAACTACCATGATACCCATGGTAAGAGTAACTATGGCAAACAAGTGTTTCAAGATTTAGTTATAGAGTTTCTGTTACTTAAGTTATGTACTTAACTTGCTATTCAAGGTTTGTGGTAGATAATACCTTGATATCATCTTTTAGAAGATTAAGTATTCATCCTTGAGTTGTTGTATGGAATACCATGTAATTATCTCTAGAAGATCTATTACTCCTTATTAAGTAGTGTGTTGTGACTTAGTTTTATTACATTTGATCTACCCTTAGATCAAATCATATTACCCAAAGATAAGATTTTATCATGGTCATGTTGAAACTTATCGCAGTCAACTTGATGATCTACTTCAGTTCCACCAAGTTAAGAGAAGCTTCAATCACTTTGACAAGTTTTATTAAAAGCGCAAAAATTATTCGGATTTTCTATGCATGAATGCAATGCACACACCTATGTTCAGCTTATTTCTAAGCTCTAATGCTGGGGTGTTACATCAGGATTTTTCCTCTGCTCTGATCCATTGGGTTATTTGGGTGGGGTGGTGGTGGTGGGGGTTGGGGGTGGGGGTGGGGGAGGTGGTAATTATTTTGTATGGATTCGGGATCGGGGCATGGTCACCGCTGTTCTAATTGGGGCATTTGGTCGGGTTTGATTTTTGTGTTCTTCATTTCTGTAACCTTTAGTTGCTACTCGTAATGTGCAATGGATTTTGTGTCAGATTCTATATGAAGAACTATGGGTCAGTGGCACGCACGGGCACTACAGATAGGGATGGTCCCATCAGTTCCCTTAAAAGTTGCCTAAAAAGGTAATGTAACAGTATATTCGTTACGTTCTTCCATTCTTTCCAATGCTGAAAGTGGTTGGCTGCAACCTGGATGTATCCCTCTGCTAAAAGTTGTCTCTGTCTGCATCTTGTTTTTGTGGAAGCCTCTATGACACCATCTCTTCTTTATTTACTGTAGCATGGTGGTGCATACCTGTGAACATGTGGTGCTCTAGGTGCGGCAAACAGGATGGTACCCCCACATGCCACAGGATCTGGCCAGTACCACTACTCACCAAACAAGCGCAAGGACACTGACCAGCTGGGAGGGTCCAGCTTAAAGAGAAAGGTATTTTTTCTTAATACTCTTATTACCATGGTGCAGTCTGATTTAATTATTACCCGCTTGGTGTCATGCATGCTTATTAGACGTTTAGAAACATATGTGTGATTTTATTAATTCTGGCACTATGTTTATATGAATCCAGATCTGGATCTGTCTGACTGTCTCATGCAGTCAGTATATGACTACTATGTACTGTACTCCCTCCGTCCCAAGGTTTAAGGCATTTTTTTTGAAAAGTCGAGCTATGGAAAGTTTGACCAAACTTTTTGAAAAAACTATCAAGAACTATGATATTATATACATAAGACGTGAATATATGTTTCATGATGTTTCCAAGAGTATATATTTCATATTACAAATATTAATATTTTTTCTAAAAACTTGGTCAAACTTTACATAGTATTGAACTGTTGATCTCTGTTGCTATTTATACAGATTGAAGGTGCTGCTGCGAAGGCTAAGGATGTTGTGGAGTCTAGTAGATTGCTAATGCCCACACCAAAAGCGGACATCGTCTACACAATGAGGAAGAGCCAACACAGTACCTAGGTGGGCAATGACCTCTCTAAGAAGTGGGTATAATTTGGAAATCCATAATTTCACATGTTATGATTTTCCATGTTATTTTTATCAGCTAGTACTATATTTTTATGCTCATCAGAAGTTCACAAAAATCAAATTTGTTTACTTTACAGGCAATGGTTTGTCTTATATTATTAGATTTACTTGCTCTTTACATAATTTAACCTTTTCACTTAATTTCAATCAGTACTGCTCAGCCCTTTCTGCTACCCTGCTCTTGTGAAGCTTGTGGATTGAAAGGGGGGTCCTATATGCCCTTCCAAAGGCACAGGGAAGAAAAATGGTGCATGGCCACCCTTCGCAAAAGGTACCCATGGTATCAGGTGTGGATTCCAAGTGGTTTAGACCGACTCGATGTAAGATCTTGTATCTCACTTTTTTGCTGTCGCCTTACTTCTCTATCAATTTTCACATGAAGGCTGTCCCTTGTGTCGCTCGCCCATTATAAACAAGATGTTCAAAAATAACAAGTTTCTAACTCTGTATAGCGAGGGCCCTAAAGGCATGCATCAACTATATGATGTGGATGTCTCCCAGACGATGGCCACCACCTATTTGGGTGGCCGAGGTTGGTCCAAGTATGTCCGTGAGAATGGTCTGAAGCAGGGGGATGAGGTAACATTCGATTTTAGGAATCCTAGGCAGATACTTGCATGCCATCATACACCTATTGCCCTAAGGACCAAGAACAGAGGTAGTACTAATTAATTTGCTTCTGTACTCATCACAACCTCTAATGATTTTCTTGCGACTAAATGTTCTACACCATTGTCTTTACTCATCATATGACCCTGACCACTTCTGCAGTTCGCTTCCCCTTATGTACCCCCAGAAGGGTGCCAGCATCAATCTGGTGGCACCAGCACCAGCCCTAGTTCCTACAACGACACCTGTTGACCTCAGTATGAGAAAGAATAGAGGTAGTAACTTAATTCGCTTGTATACTCTCATGTCTATCTAGGAGTTATTATTGTTTAAGAAACCATTTTGCTTGTACACATCTCATATGCCTCTCTTATCACTCCTGCAGTCCCCTTACCTACCCCCCAGAAGTTAACCAACATCAAGCTGTTGGCACCCGCAACGGCACTGGCCCTAGTTCCTGCTCCGGCACCTTTTGACCTAAGGAGAAAGAATGGAGGTAGTAACTTAATTTGCTTGTATACTCATCATATCCTTTGATCATTGTCTTGTGAGTAACTATTGTAGAAGAGATCATTTTGCTTGTATACATCTCATCTGCCTCTACCACCCCTGTAGTTAGCTTAGCTACCCCTCAGAAGGAATCTAGCATCAAGCTGCTGGCGCTGGCACCAGTTCTGGGCCTTCTAGCTCCTGCACCAGCCCCTCTACAATTAGTGGCACCATCTCCTGCACCAGCACCAGCTACCGCACCAGCCCCAGCACATGCACCGGTACAAGCTCTTTCATCAACCGGGCAGTGCCTTGTTAGACCATATCCTACACATGTCTCATCACAAGGTCACACTGGATTATGTTTGTGAGTATATGGTGACAGATAAACTGCTCTGAATGTCTTCTCAAGTTTCACATGATTCAGTGCATTGCTCTTAGTAATTATGTGTCTATCTCTTGCTTTGACTCAGAAATTTCCTAAGAGTGCCACAAAGCAAATCCAGGCCAGACAAAAGGGCACAATAGTCTTCACGATGCAGAGTGAAGGAGTGCAAATCGAGGGACACTACGACATTAACTCGGCTGATGGGTTCTTGGCAGCTACTTCTAGGTGGATCAAGTTCCGGAAAGCAGCCAAACTTACCATTGGAAGAACGGTCAAGGTCGATGTATCTAGATGTCCTGAATGCCACATGCTGTTCATGAACTTCCTAGTTGTCTAGATCTTTGGTCGCATGATATTGTAATTAATTATGTGGTTTTCTTGTCTAGACTGATCATATATGGGTGGTAAAACTATGATAACCTTTTTCTAGATTGGAGCTATGACTAGTACGTACTGGTATGGTATATATGTATCTATATGACGGTTCCCTATATGAACAAATATTATGACAATGATTATGTTCCAGAGATTGAGTGTGTTTGGAGAAAAGGGCAAACTGATCGTGTGACATGGTTTTGAGAGCTGAAACAAGAACTGTCTCTCTCTGTACTACTATTGAATTTCAATGTATGTATTGCTGAACCAGTCACTTTGAAATGCTTCTGAATTGGTCAAGTGCTGCTGAATATGAATTAGGAATCTGTCGATATTTTTTATGTCTTATTATTCTACACTCCTTAATCTTTCAAATGCTATTGAATTTGTCAAAAGTTCTGTCGTTGCTGCTGGCTGCTTGCTCTAGAGCTTTTTCCTTTGTGTCATTGGAACCGTTGGATGCATTTTGGACAGATATGAGAGGGTAAAGATATACAACATGATTTTACTAAGTGAAGTCATTGGATACTAGCCCTATTTTGGCACATGTGGTGTGTGTTCTTTAGATATTTTTACATGAATATCTATCAAAGGAATTATCGCTTTTTTTTCTCCCTCGACGAGGTCTGTGTTTGAATCTGGCGAGCCACAACCCAGTAAAATTTGAGATAGGATCCCATTGACCATAGCCCAAAAACTTTTTAATTCGGCCTTTTTGGCATTGCCCCCACCTCTAAAAAATTTTGCCTACCCATGTTTTTAACAAACTAATCCATTATGTGGATTTTTATAAATTGAGGTTCCAGTAGCACTGCCCTTTTGTTTTAAGAGAGATAACATGGACACAAAAAATATTTTTTAGAAGACTGATACATAAGTTGTAGTACTAATACATGTTTAATGATTTAATTTCTCTAAATATCTTTGGTGTAGTGGCAAACACTTAGTTTACGTCTATTTGATTTAATTTGAAGGTATTTAGTTCGAATCCCCTATGTGTACATATTTATATATATCTTGGGTTTACATTTTTTCTAGGAAAGGATTTACATTTTAATATTGCATTACGGAGAGGCTAACATCGCGGATCCACCAGCCTACATCATCCCTCAAGTTTAATGGCCGGGTTTAAAAAAAGTTAAATACTTGTACAGAGAGGCTGGCATCTAGGATCCACCCGCCGGAATATACAGGCTGCATCGCGGACCCACAAGGCAGAACATACCAAAGAGGCTAACATGGGGGCCTCAGCAGCAAGACCATACACGGCTGCCGCATCGAGCAACGTTGCCAAGGTTAAAACAACGGACATGGACGAAAAAAGTCCATCATACGCAGGTTTCATTTACAGAGAGACCGACATGTGGGACCCAATAACACGGTCTTATACAGGCACTGCCTCGAGCAACATTGCCAAGTTCGAAACAGGGAGGCGCGAGCGAGAAAAAAGTTCAACATGCACACGTTTCTTCTAATGAGAGGCTCACATGTGGGACCCAGCAGCCTGAAAAACGGCTGATGCATTGAGCAACGCTATCAAGTTTGAAACACAGATGCGCGACCGAGGGCAAAAATTCCATCATACACACGTTTCTTCTAATGAGTGGATGACATGTGGGGCCTAGCAGCATGATTAAATGGTAGATGCAGCGAGCAACACTGTCAAGTTCGGAACACGCAGGCGCAACCGATGGATTTTTTTTATCATAGACACGTTTCTTCTAATGAGAGGATGACATGTGGGGTCCAGGAGTTTGATTAAATGGTAGATGCATCGAGAAGCGCTATAAAGTTTGGAATAGGGTAGCGTGAGGCTGACATGGAGGACCCATCAGCATGACTAAACAGCAGATAGATCGAGCAACATTATTGAGTTGAAATCAGGGAGGCAATGACCAAGGAAAGAAAATTACATCATGCACATGTCTCTTCTAATGAGAGGATGACATGTGGGACCTAGCAACATGAGTAAACGATAGATGCATCGAGCAACACTATCAAGTTCGGAACAGGGTAGCGCGAGCGAAAGGAAAAAATTCCATCATACACACGATTCTTCTAATGAGAGGCTGACATGTGGGACCCTGCAGCCTGACTAAATAGAAAACGCATCGAGCAACATTATTGAGTTCAAATCAGAGAGGCGCGACCAAAAAGTATGGTCCGCTAGAGACACTAACGTCCGGGACCCACATGCCTCAAAAGACTTCGGTGAGTCAAAATCGCGCTAGGAACTGAAAATCTTACTTCTGCCACATGCCGGCCGAGCTTCCTCCATGTTTTTAGCGGTTCCATCGTAGTAGAGGGCCGCGAAACCAGAAAAAAAGTTTTCCATCAGCCATGGTCGAGCCGAGAAATTCGTCGCGGAAGACGCGCCTTCTACGACGACCGTCGGGCCAAGTCATTGCAGAAGGAAACATTTCTTGTAGTTCTTTTTGATCTTCAAGGGTAAGTTAGCGAAAAGCCCCTCCCGTTACTGCATTACTAATAGATAGATCCTGGCATTAGGGTTGTATGCATAGTAAAAATTATTGTTTTCTGGCGCTAAACCCCAACAGTGGTATCAGAACCTATCTATGCATAGTTATGCTGGTACGGGTAGAACACGTGTTGATTGTGTGGGTGTTGACCATATAATTTTTTCCCTCCCACGTGTACTTGCGTATACCGCAACACTACTTGGTCGAAGTGGGCCCCAACCTACATTACGCGTTCATTCGCAAGACTAGTCCATGCATGACATACGACTTGCACTATATAAGTGGCTTGGGGGTGTCAGTTTCTCTCGCGGTAGTTGGTATACCATTTACAATGGAGGGCTTTGAGAGGGGTGTAGTAGCGAGAATTATTTAATCAACATTGTGGTTCATGTTCATAGGTAAGAAATGATTCTTGTGTGAAAGCCCTAGCAACAATGTAAAATATGCAAAAGATAAAGTAGAGGCGTCTAACTTTATTTTGCAGGGACTTGTGATATGATATGGTCAAAGTAAAAGGTAAAGTAGTTTACTTTCATGTTGTTAAGTTGTAGTAATAGGATGGTGGCATCAAGGGCTTGGAGCCACACCAGAGCGCATGATGAAGATCATGACACGATGATCTATGACCATGTCATGTCACACTTATTAAATTTGATGTTTATTGTGTGCATCTTGTTTGTGCTAGTATTAGATACTCGACGGTAGTATTAATATGATGATCAATAATACCAATATTGTGTTCTCCCTTAGTGTACACCACTAAGAAAGTTCTACGATATGAGGCATGTCATGATGATCGGATGTTAGACATATCTGCGTTCGCATACAGTGGGTGTAAGACATGTTGCACAACGAATACACATAAGGTTGAATTGGTGATCCTAGCATTTACAAGCGTGGCCTCGGAACACGGATGATCGAAAGATCTAGAATGAGTCACCTGAATGATGTGATTGACATTGGAGAATGTCTACATTTGCAGCTATGTTGCCGGGCGTGACGATCGGTGGTGATATAGTGAATTGGGATCATGTAATCACTAAAACTTCTTTAGGGATGTTTGTTTTAGTGGGATATCATCTAATATAATGTGATTATATTTTGAACTCATATTATGAAATTAGTCTAAATGTTTTTGCAAATACTTTTGCAGATCATGTCAAAACACAAGTCTCTGTTTAGTTTTGAGGGATTCATGCAGAGTGAGAAACTCAAAGTAGATGGGTCCAACTTCATAGACTGGTACCAACACCTGAGGAACCTCCTCATCTTCCATGATCTATTCTATGTACTATGAGAACCGCTAGGAGATTTTCCTGTGGACTTCACTGGATTGCCCGATGATCATGATTATCATGTTTGATGTGACACCTTCATGACAGTCAAATACACTATGGTTCATGTCATGGAACCTGCTCTGGGAGGACAGTTCCATGAGATTGAGGACTTCAGCCTGGTTGAAGGACTTCATATGCTCTTTCCATCTCAAGTCAAAATCATGGAGTTTGAGTACATGGGTGAATTCCTCTCAACCAAGATGAGGGAAGACACCATCCTGGAAGACCACTTGGATATCATGTAAAGGATTCATGAGCTCCTTGTGGACATCATGGACTACTAGGTGACCGGGAAATTTGTGATAGATGTCGTGTTGCGCTCTCTACCTAATAGCTACAAAGATGTCATCTTGAACTACCTTGTGGAAGGGAAAGAGTTTACCTTCCTCGAGTTCATGGCTCAAATGAGAACCTGGAATGTAGTGCTTGTTCCAGGAGCTATCATCAAAAGGAAAGGTATATATTTGATATACAAAGTTATAAATGTTTAATTTCAAACACTTATAGTAGTTTACGAGGTATTTCATACTTGCACTATTTTGTGAAATCAGGACCCGCTGCTTGAGAAGTGATTGAAGGAGTGGGCGCGACAACACATGTTGATGGAAAACAAGATGCCAACAATGCTCTCCTTTTGAAGTTATCATTTGGATTAGAATATTTGAATAAATTTGTAATCGATAAGTGTGAACTACATTAGTGTGTGTCTTGCATTTGTAAGGCAGTTATTCATATGAATTTGAGACAAATCAGTTGTTTTATTCATATGAGTAATATCTTTTATGTTCATTGTTTTTATTATGAATGGGTCATTCATATTTTAATCTTGATGATAGAAATTTAAATGTTTATAAGGATGTGAAAAATGCCAAAAGATATTCAAACTTAATAATGACATCATTTTGAATGACACAAGTGTGTGTTGAATAATTAGATATCATACATGATGATATGTTGTATTGTTCAACAAATGGTGGATATCATTATTTCATAAAACTTAATTGTGAATCTAAGAAAATAAATGTATTTGGTAAATGAGTCACAAGTCTGAAACTATTTGTTATGAACAAAGAATTTTAGAGTGAAGAAGAATATTGAATTAACAAGAATTCGAGTCTTTATGATTTGATCAAAACGACAAGTATTTGAGTTGCGATTCAGGCATATGAGACTTGCAAAAATCGTTCCACAAATTACAATGCTAAGAATATGTCAATGTGTTGACATGTATAAAGAATTGTAATCATACCATATTAGATATTGTATGGTCTAAAGTAATCTCTTATCGTGTTAGCGTTAGTATTTAGAGAAGATAAATTAGAATAACAAACACTTACTTATTGTATAAAGAATCATCAAGGATTTGTGGAAACAACACCATAAGTGTATGGCATAATATGGTTTCCAGAAATTCTAGAGTTATGTGATAATTCAAAATTAGAACTTTGTAGTGTATTCCTAGGAAACTAAGAATACATATTCAACAACTACAACCAAAGGGGCAAATTAGTATTTCTCAAAGTGGTGATTTATCGAGAAGAGTTTCTCAATAAAAGAGTTGATGGATAAAGGTGGAAGCTCAAATAAGGTTGAGAACCTTTCCTCCAAATGTCAGAGTACCACAACAAAATTGATTACGAAACAAAACTCTACAAATAGAGGAGAAACTAATGATAATGATCAAAAGTATTAGTGGAAGCTTTTACTAAAAGAAAGTAGGATTCATGAATAAGTTTTGCCTCATTACAAAATTGAATTCATGATTCACTTGTCATGTTAATGGAACAATGGCATACCTACGAACTTAAAATAAGCGATGGTGAACCCAAGTACGAGAAATGACTTAGATTCTTGAAATCCAGTACATTAAGTTACATTTAAGATGGTAAAGTAAAATGTTACTTAATCTTATCAAAGTAAAGATTTTACTTGATCTTCCTAAAGGGACTACTAGAGTAAATGATCATGGGGCAAGGTCGAAAGTATTCGTGCCTCCGTGCCCAAGTTCATAGTCACTTTGTATGAGATGCAAGGAAGAAATGAAACTTAAAGTAAGACATAAAGCTTAATTTGTGTCAAAAAATGTCTTGAACAAATTCAAATGGTTGACTATAATGTGTAGCAATGCTTAAGTCAGACAAATGGAATCTCGTAACTAGAATTCTCAATTTGATGAATGATCAAAGGATTTTGGGATTGTGCCCAGAATATTGAGAAGACCTGCATTTACAATAAACTGAGTGGGAGCTAAGAGAGTTCCATACTCTTACATGTAACTGACATATTTGAGTGGGAGTTGATGAAATATTCTCATATGTGATTGACATATTGTGAATGGTATTGTTGGTATTAATAATTATTAGAGAATATTAAGTATATGAAGTTGAAGGAATATTGAACATTGAAATCTATCAAGATAGATTGATATGTTTAATAGCAATGAGTCGTTATTCTTTTCGTAGATTGGATTCTGAAGAAGTTCAGAATGGAACAAGTTAATAAGGAAGTTCTTACTTGTCTAACTAGGTGAAGCATTAAGATTGTCTCGGTACAATGATGGTTAAAAGAAGGAAAAGACGTATAACATCTACTATGCCTCAGTCATAGGTTCCATCTTATAAAACCATGTTGTATACTCGACATAATATGACCCAAGTCTTAATCTGAGAACAGGTTCTGAAGTGATATCTGAGTGAATCACTGAATAAAAGGTTAAGTATAGTCTTCAGTGAACTGAAGGTATACATCTGATCTATAAAGGATGGTGAACTTGATCGTAAAAGGGTTACACTAGGAAGTTCCACCTAACCTAGATGATTGGAATTCTAACAATGTTGAGTACATTAGAATAAGAGAAGCATGGTTAGACATCGAAGTGGCATTTATTGCACTTTCAATAAGATTTACACTGAAATAAGAAGTATATGGTTACTGCAAAGGTAAAATATGCAATGTTGCGGCTGGGGAAGTCCATATTCCACAGAGTGTGTTCCTAATGCTCATGACAATGAAAATTTCCTCTTTCGGTTGACTAATCGGATGTCATGACAGAAGGAACAAAAACAACAATATGTCGCCAAAGCATAAATATTTATATTGCAAGGTTATCATGTGATGATAAAGGGAAATGTCAAATTAGGTGACATTAACAATTCGTAGACATAAGGAGCTGTATAGTACAGTCCATAGACAAAACCTCTTCCATGAGCAAGCATGATCAAAACACCAAAAGTGTTATGGTGTAATGATTCGTATCAAATGCGCAGCTAGTTTATTTGTACTCTAGTTCAAGTGGGAGACTGTTGGAAATATGCCCTAGAGACAAATAATAATATAGATTATTGACATATTTCATTAAGTTCGTAATAGGTTTTATACCATTCTATAAATGTATTGATAGGAACATCAATACACGTGTGATATGTAAACCACCAGAGTCCCTAGTGATCCTCTAGACACTAGTTCCTTGGTCAATTGATGATCGATGTTGCCCGATCATGGACATTTATGGCAATTGACAATGGGGTCATTTCATTATGTGAATGAAAGTGATGGACATACCCAACACATGAATTGTAACATGATCAAGTCACGAAGTTCACCATTACAATGTCTGGGAAACATAGTAACAAATTCCTTAGACCATAAGACCATATTTAATCACTATTATCCGAGAGTGCCTTGATTGCATCAAACATCACTAGGTGAAATGGTGATCATAAAGGTGTCTTTAGGTATTTAGAGGGGCATGTAGAGGCGTATGTGTCAAGAGCGGGATTTGTTCTTCTGCGTGATGGTGAGATACTCTGGGCCCACTCAGAGACATGTCATCCATAAAGCTATAGCATGTGACTAGGTCACGTGGATGGCATAGCTCAGAACAAGAAAAGTTATACTTGTCGGTAATGATATTGGACATGACATGGCCATGTCGTTGATCAGGTCTCGAACAATTAAAGTATCAAAGTAACAAAGGGAATAGGACTCTAGTTTAATGGTTCAACGACAAAGATTCTCATGGAATGCACAGGGGTCATTGTGGGCATCTAGGTCCCGCTGATGATCATTTGGTCTGAGAGGGGTCTCGACCATGTATGCAGTGTTACCGAACCGTTAGGGTAACACGCTTAAGGGTTTGACAATGCTCAGCGATCATTTTGGTATCATGGGAATCATCAAAGAAAAGAGAAGGGAAAATCGGAAGGGTTCCCGAAAAGTTCGGCGGGTGTCCGGAGTTGTCCGGAAGGAGTTCTAGTGCAACGGGAATTAAATAATGTGTAAATATATGTTAATTATTTAATTATACATTTATTTATATTTATTTAATGATTTAATGGGCATCCCATGCCTAATAGGCCAATTCCCTAAGGGGAAAAGGCCCAAGAAGGAGGGCACCCAAAGGAAAGAAGGGAGGGTGGCCGCATGGGCCCCTTGGTGCCCACGTGGGGACCAAGGAGGGCCTTGGCTGGCCGGCCAAGGAGGCTCCCTACCTCCTCCTCTCCTTTAGTCCCACATGGCTAAGCCAATGGACTTGGGGGCTCCCCTCCCCCTATATAAATGAGGGTATAGGGAGGGATTTAAATACACCAATTAATCCGAAGCTTTGAGGCTTCCCCTCCAAGTGCCCTCCTCTCTCCCTCTCTATATTGTGAGTGCGGCCCCATTGTAAGGGTTGCGTGAATGAGAGTGTTCTTCACCGCGGTGCGCTATCGTGCTGCAAGGATTCCGGATTCAGGAGATCTACTTCTGCAATCTCTGCTGGATTAGTGTCCAGGAGTCGTTGTCAAACATCGCATGTGTGTGACCTCCTATGGCTCGATTTGTTTGAGCCATCAGATTAACTGGAGCTGGTGGAGCTGGAGTTGGTGGAGCCATCTGAGTTTAGAACAACCTTGAGGTCGGCATCGGTACGACTGCATCAACCACATTCTCCCGAGCGTTGACAAAGCTTTTCGGTCTTCAAGGTTAAGTTCACGAAAATCCCCTCCCGTTACTGCATTACTAATAGATAGATCCTGACATTAGGGTTGTTTGCGTAGGAATGTTTTTCTGGCGCTAAACCCCAACAGTGGTATTAGAGCTGATCTATGCATAGTTATACTAGTATGGGTAGAACACATGTTGATTGTGTGGGTGTTGATCATATAATTGTTACCCTCCCATGTGTACTTGTGTATACCGCATCACTGCTTGATCGAAGCTCCCCCAACCGACATTACACGTTCATTCTTGACACTAGTCCACGCTTGACATACGGCTTGCACCGTATAAGTGGCTAGGGGGTGTCAGTGTATCTCGCAGTAGTTGGTATAACATTTACAATAGAGGGCCCTGAGAGGGGTGTAGTAGCGACAATTATTTAATCAATGTTGTGGTTCATGTTCGTAGGTAAGAAATGGTTCTTGTGTGAAAGCCCTAGAAGCCATGTAAAATATGCAAAAGATAAAATAGAGGCGTCTAACTTTATTTTGTAGGGGCTTGTGATATGATATGGTCAAAATAAAAGGGAAAGTAGTTTACTTTCCTGTTGCTAAGTTGTAGTAATAGGATGGTGGCATCAAGGGCTTGGCGCCACACACCAGAGCGCACGATGAAGATCATGGCGCGACGATCTATGACCATGTCATATCACACTTATTTACATTTGATGTTTATTGTGTGCATCTTGTTTGTGCTAGTATTAGATACTCGGTGGTAGCATTAATAGGATGATCCCTTAATATAATACCAATATTGTGTTCTCCCTTAGTGTGCACCATTAAGAAAGTTCTCCGATATGAGGCAGGTGTTAGACATATCTGCGTTCGCATACGGTGGATGTGACCCACTACACGCAAAAAATCATAAAAATGTGAAACCATCTTGTGGAGCCCTTATATGTGACGCACTACATGCAAAAAATCATAAACATGACATACCAAGACTTTTGGCACCCAAGGCACCACCGGGTGGCTATAGAGTGCGAGTTAACTCGCCTTTCGACCCTAGACCCCCCTCCCAGCCCAAACCATGGAACTACTCCATGGATTGAGCCCAAACCTAGCACTTGGCTCGCTCTCTGCATTCCAAGCAACTTCCCCAACTAGATATTTCTAGGTTACTTGAAGAAATCTTGACTTTCCATTTTTTGGACCTTAAAAACCGAAGTTTTTCTTGTTTTTTCCAAAGGAGGTGCAAGACTTGGGAGCGCCCAAGGCCCCGAGGAAATTTTCATGCATGCTACACCATGAAGGATGGCCATGCCAGGTAGGTGGGTATTTATCTCGTGGCGCGACCATATACTGCATTTTTCTTGAGTTACACTACGGTAATGTTGTTTCTAATTGTAGGTACCATTAGAAAACACTCCTAATTTTCAGGAAACAAATGGTTTGGGGTGCCCCATAGGGTACCTAGGATGGATACATGCCTAGGTTCAGGATTACACTGACCCTTGCGTGGCTGCGCATGTCGGTGGGTTTTCCCATTTTCCTAAATAGTACCAATTTTTTTTCAAAAAAATCATAAAAACTTGAAACCAGCTCGTGGAGCCCTTACATATGACCCACTAGATGCAAAAAATCATAAACATGCCATACCAAGACTTTTGGCACCCAAGGCACCACAAGATGGCTATAGAGTAGGAGTTAACTCACCTTTCAACTCTAGATCCCCCTTCCTGCCCAAACCATGGAACCACTCCATGGATTGGGCCCAAACCAGGCTCTTGGCTCCCTCTCTACATTCTAAGCAACTTCTCCAACTAGAAATTTCTGGGTTACTTGAAGAAATCTTGACTTTCCATTTTAGGACCCAAAAACCGGTGTTTTTCTTGTTTTCCCAAAGCAGGTGCAAGATTTGGGAGCGCCCAAGGCCCCGAGGAAATTTTCACGCATGCTACACCATGAAGGATGGCCATGCCCAGGAGGTGGGTATTTGTCTCATGGTATGAGCATATACTATATGTTTTTGAGTTACGCCCCGGTAATGGTGGTTTATAACTATAGGTACCCTAGGAAAAACTACAAATTTTCAGGAAAAATGATTTGGGGTGCCCCATAGGGTACCTAGGATGGATACATGCCTAGGTTCGGGATTGCACTAACCCTTGCATGGCTGCGCATGCCGGCAAGTTTGCCCATTTTCCCGAACAGTACCAAATAAAATTCAAACAAAATCATAAAAATGTGAAACCAGCTCATGGAGCCCTTATATGTGACCCACTACACGCAAAAAATCATAAACATGACATACCAACACTTTTGGCACCCAAGGCATCATCAGATGGCTATAGAGTAGGAGTTAACTCGCCTTTCAACCCTAGATCCCCCTCCATGCCTAAACCATGGAACCGCTCCATGGATTGAGCCCAAACCCGACACTTGGCTCCCTCTTTGCATTCCAAGCAAGTTCTCCATCTATATATTTCTAGGTTACTTGAAGAAATCTTGACTTTTCATTTTTTGGACCCGAAAAACCCGTGTTTTTCTTGTTTTTTCCAAAGGAGATGCAAGGTTTGGGAGTGCCAAGGCTCTAAGGAATTTTTCACACATGCTACACCATGAAGGATGGCCATGCCCAAGACGTGGTTTGTCTCATGGTACAAGCATATACTATATTTTTCTTGACTTACGCCCTGGTAATGGTAGTTTCTAACTGTAGGTACCCTAAAAATCACTCCTGTTTTTCAGAAAAAATGGTTTGGGGTGCCCCATAGGTACCTAGGATGGATACAAGCCTATTTTCAGGATTGCGCTGACCCTTGCATGGCTGTGCCAGTTGATGGGTTTGCCCATTTTCCTGAATAGTACCAAACAATTTTTTTAAAAATCATAAAAATGTGAAACCAGCTCATGGAGCCCTTATATGTGACCCACTACATGCAAAAAATCATAAACATGACATACCAACACTTTTGGCACCCAAGGCACCATCGGATGGCTATAGAGTAGGAGTTAACTCGCCTTTCAACCCTAGACCCCCCTCCTGCCCAAACCATGGAACCACTCCATGGATTGAGCCCAAACCCGGCACTTGGCTCCCTATTTGCATTCCAAGCAACTTCTCCAACTAGAGATATCTGCCTTACTTGAAGTAATCTTGACTTTCCATTTTTTAACCCTAAAAACAGGTGTTTTTCTTGCTTTCCAAAAGGAGGTGCAAGATTTGGGAGCTCCCAAGGCCCGGAGGCAATTTTCACGCATGATACACCATGAAGGATGGTCATGCCCGAGAGAGGTGGGTATTTGTCTTGTGGTGCGAGCTCATACTATTTTTTCTTGAGTTACGCCCCGGTAATGGTGGTTTATAACTGTAGGTACCCTAGGAAACACTACAAATTTTCAGGAAAAATGATTTGGGGTGCCCCATAGGGTACCTAGGATGGATACATGCCTAGGTTCGGGATTGCACTAACCCTTGCATGGCTGCGCATGCCGACAAGTTTGCCCATTTTCCCGATCAGTACAAAATAAAATTCAAACAAAATCATAAAAATGTGAAACCAGCTCATGGAGCCCTTATATGTGACCCACTACACGCAAAAAATCATAAACATGACATACCAAGACTTTTGGCAGCCAAGGCACCACCGGATGGCTATAGAGCAGGAGTTAACTCACCTTTCGACCGTAGACCCCCCTCCTTACCCAAACCATGGAACCACTCCATGGATTGAGCCCAAACTCGGCACTTGGCTCCCTCTCTGCATTCTAAGCAAATTCCTCCACTAGATATTTCTAGGTCACTTGAAGAAATCTTGACTTTCCTTTTTTTGGTTGTTTTCCGAAGGAGGTGCAAGATGTGGGAGCGCCTAAGGCCCTGGGGAAATTTTTAGAAATGCTACACCATGAAGGATGGCCATGCCCGAGAGGTGGGTATTTGTCTCGTAGTGCGATCATATACTTCATTTTTCTTGAGTTATGCCCCGGTAATGGTGGTTTCTTACTGTAGGTACCCTAGAAAGCACTCCCGCTTTTCAGAAAAAATGGTTTGGGGTGCCCCATACGGTACTTAGGATGGATAAATGCCTAGGTTCAGGATTGCACCAACCCTTCCATGTCTGCACATGCTGGTGGGTTTTCACATTTTCCCGAACAGTACCAAACAAAATTCAAAAAATCATAAAAATGTGAAACCAGCTCGTGGATCCCTTATATGTGTAATACCTCGGACCCTACGGTCTAAGCAACAATCCAGGATGAACCAAAAGTGGATAAGGGGTGCTACCGTGGAGCCTAAAGGCCACCCACGTGTAGGCCCGTAGAAGCAGAGCAGGGCACGCTACTGGCCAACCACCCTACCCACTTTCAAGAACATCGTAACAAGTGCGAGCAACATAGTCGATAGGTATGCAAACAAAAGACACAAAAATGAGTATGTATGTCAGCAACATACAAGAGTACATTAGAGCAATTCCATCTACAAAGAAAGGAAATATTGCAACTCCATAGGGCAAGATCCAAATACCCTAGATAGATATAATAGTTTAGGATACATCCTTGGACATCAATCAACATAGAATCAAGCGGAAGCGGAAGACAAGATCCAAGTACGGATTAAGAAGCAAATCGGCATAAGATGCCATAAAATTAAGCACTTTCCTGCCCACAGATCTCAGAGATTTCTATCCCCAGAATCTCTACGCAAGAGGGTTGTTGCCTCCATCATCGGCTTAATCGATGTAGCAGCCTCCATATGGTTGTACCGAACAACCTAATCAATAATTGGTGTGAGACCCTAAGGGTACTCAGCAAGTCTTTATGCATCTAAAGGGACAACATGGGGTGACGCAATTGGAGTGAAAGATAATAACTAACAGTTCTATAGAGACACACTACAACATCCGCCCAACCAGATATGGACGGACGCTCGTTAATTAGAAACAATATTTATATAACAGACAATAGATAAACTATTACATATCTCGAATAGAGCTAAATAGAATAATAGTACCTAATTTCCAATCCCATAAGAAAGGCTCATCCCTATCGCATCGGAAGTTTGAAGAACCAATAGTCAATCACTTTTTATTATTTTAACCTAGGTTACTTGTTATAAAATATAGTTATTGATTTTAGTTGTCTAAGTTTGCGAGAAACTATGCCCAAGTTTTCCATAAAACCGCAACAGCTACACACACACAATCTACCTCACACACATGAAAAACACAACACAGAACAACAATGCAGCAATAACAACACAACAATGATGAATCACTCTCATAAAGGAAACCAATGATTCATAACCTGCCTCACATAACCCCACTACAGGAGGACCATTAATAAAGCTGGTTCTATTCGTTACCCTGCAAGTTGCCGGCTACTTATCGATACCGGGACCTCAAAAAAAGAAATGTAAGCAGGCATACAAAAAAAAAATGTGCTAATATATAAAAATAAAAAATAATGCGTAAATACAAAAAGATAATACAATATAATAACCAATAATAGTAATAAAATATAAAAAAAGAAAACATCTAAGAAAGCCCCAGAAAATAATTCCAAATAATCGAAGGATAAGAAAAGATGGTCCATCAAGATGAATCTATAGCGATGATTCACAACAATGATGTAGTACTTGGCCAGTGGACACAAATTTGAATGAATAACTTGGGTCTCTATCTATTGCCCACTAGTGTAGTTAAGTTAGTTATCCCATTACTACACATTTTATTGTTTTCATACCTCACACCTAATAATACAAAAACATACCCTACCCAATGGCTTTCTGGTAAAAAACATGACCTACAACAAGTCAAGCACTTGCAAGCTCATATAGGCAAGGCTGGTGCCTCTTGGTAATGTAGAGCAGTAATTGCTGCAGTACACTTTTTTCAATGATCAAATTATGATGAATTGCACTGCAGATAGTGGATGCTATATGATTGCTGCATTTTATCTAATGTGTTTTTAAGGACTAACTTATCTAGTAATTTTCATATCTTTTGCCTGTTTTATCTACTTTTTTTTGGATTTCTTTTCATATGATCTGTGTTAAGTCACCTTCTTGTTTCAAATTTTCAAATGTTCCGTGGAGCCAAAATTAACAAGAGCATGAATATTCTGACTATTTTAAAACACAAAAGCTACAAAAGCCCAAGACATATATTTTTTAAAGCCGACTGACAAAGGTGGCCAGGCGGGTCAGTCGCCATACCACCTGAAGAAATTTGCTGACCCAACCCACGCCGAGGGTGGCACCCAGCACCTCTCCTTCCCCTCCTATCATACTGGGGATAAAACCTCTCTAACCAAAACCCCACACCCTTCCAAAAGAACCTACTGCATCTCAAAATCCCTCACTCCCCAAGACCCTAGATGTCTGGAGTCTCGCATCTCCGCAGGAGCATCGAGGTAGTAGCCTAGAGCTCATCATCATGCAAGCCCCGTGAGAGGGATCATCTCTGAATCTTCTCATCATAGATGGTCGCATGTCCTCCTGTGTGCTTTAGTCTCTTCTCATCTAAGTCTGTGTATGGAGAGATCTTGAGATGCTCTCAATCTCTCCTTTGTTATTTGTTGTCATGATCTTGTGATGTCGTTTCATGATCAAATGTATTATTTGAAATTCTTATTTCATATTGATTATTGATTCTATCATGTCTTTATTATTTGTGATCTTGCATGCTTTCCGTTGTTAGTAACTATCTTGGCCAAGTAGATGCTAGCAACTCCAAGAGTTAGTATTTATGCTCGATAGTGGGTTCATGCCTCTGGTAATCTGGGCAAGTGACAGAAATCTCTAAGGTACTAGATGTGTTGTTGCTACTAGGGAGAAAACAACAATCCTTTGTTCATAGAACAATCGTATTGTTTACTTTACATGCAATTAAGTAAGCAATAACTGTTGCTTGCAACTTAATACTAGAGCGGTTAGGATGATAACTTTGAAGGTGGATTATTAGTCATAGATGCAGTTGGATGGCGGTCTATGTATAATGTTGTAATGCCCAATCAAGTTCCAAAGGAGTCAAGATGATTAGTATATGCATGTATTGCTTTCTCGATGTTTGTCAATTACCCCGCTGTAATTTTTTCACCAAGCATGTTATCTATCTTAAGGAGAGCCACCTCTAGTGAATTATGGATACCGGTCCTTTCTTTTATATACAATCTACAAATTGTTTACTGTTTTGTGTTTACTTTTTTCAAACTATTACTTCCTTCCATTCGGTACGTTTAATCCTTTGTTTTCAGCAAAACCGGTGAGATTGACAACCTCATCGCAAGTTGGGAGCAAAGTTCTGTGGTTGTGTTGTGCAGGTCTCCACGTTGCTACTAGCTTGGGTGCGCCATACTAAGCTCATTAGCAACACCTTTGGGGTGTTTCCTTGCTCCTACTGGTTCGATTAAACCTTGGTTTCATAACTTAGGGAAACTTACTATTGTGCTCATCATACCTTCCTCTTGGGGTTCCCCAACGAGCTCCACATCAACACCGAGCCATCAAGGGATAGCTTAGCAGTGGAATAACCAGAATCTGGGTAGTACTCTTAGGTCTCCTGATAACTCCCTTTCTCGGCGTCTATGCGGAATAAGAACCAAACACACAAAGGGCCGTAATAAATAAAATGCACAATCATATGAATCATATGCAACAAGAAAAACAAGGTATGTCATGATGGAATGATGCACAATTGCATGGTATAATATAGCATGGCATGGGTGAGGTGTAAGAACTAAAATAAAGCACTTTAATTAATTATTTAGTCACGTTTTGCTCCCATAAACCTTGCTATTTTCTTAATATTTATATGATGCATGCTTCATTTGATATCATGGAATGCATAATTAGAATGGACTCGTCGCGCTCATCGATTTAGACATTATTTGTCGAATTTGGACTTACGAAATTAAAGTTGTGAATTTATTAAAATAAAGGCATATTAATGGTATTTATTAATTCGAAAATTTTAATTGCCTAGATAATATTTTAAATAGCAAATTCATATTCCTGACATTTTTCTAATCAGAAAACATATATCACTTGCATTATTTGAAATTATGAATTTAAAGCATTATTTAAATGCAAAACAATTTAGATGGGTCAAAAGTCAAGGGTTTGACTAGATAGAGTTAACTCTAGTCAAATTTGAAAATATGTTTGAATTCGTATTTGAAGAAGATTCACAATTCATTTAATAAGTTTTTCCAAATTCAAATTATTTAAAAAGATATGATTTTATTTAGATATATTCGATATTCTGGAATTTTATTTGATTTAGAAAATCGGCAGCAACTTTTGTTACTCAGGCTAACTCTACACAGAACCACGCACAAGTGGGCGAGAACGGGGCCACGTGCTGCTTGGCAGCGCCACGTTGTCAACACCCGGATTTTTAAGTCTAGATGCCTGTTATACCGTACATCGCAATCCCAGGATTACCATTTTACGAGACATAACAGAATTGGTACCACAATACATCATCCGTTACAAACCATAATAGTCTTACAAATAAAGGATCTCATGATACAGTCTTAATACAATCAAAGCAGCGGAAAGTAAATGTAGTAGGGCTCCATCTTCGGGGTCACAGGCAATGCTGACGATGGGAGATGATCCTAGTTGTCATAGACCTCCTGCTATCCATCTTCCGGGTAGTCTTCCTCGTAGTCTAGCCATGGGAATAACCAGGGACAAAGACATGAGTACTCTATAAGTACTCGCAAACTACCACTAACATAGGTAAGGTAAAACCAGTAGGAATCTTAAGCTCTAGGTTTGTTTGCCAAAAGCCAGGTTTATTCCATAAGAACTTAAGAGTAAAGACCTAATTTTTGTTCCCTACATCACTTAAGTGGGAACTTAGATTTCATGTCCACAACTCTGTTGTGGTCAAGTCAAGGTCATCTTTCAAGTCACAAGTTATTTTTAAAACATCTGACAACGGAATAGTATGGCCACTCCAACTATCCATAACCGCGGACGTGGCTATTCGAATAGTTTGACACTCTGTAGAGGTGGTACACTTTCACCACAAAATTCGATAAATTCATCAGGGATAACCCTGAATCATCATACTTGGTATGCGGATAATCAATCCTAACCTTTCAATTACATACCCTAGTATAGGCACCTCCCCTATGAGCTTGGCCTCCCAGCCATGGCCAATTGCCATCCCGGGAACTACATAGGTGGACATTCATATTTACGAGGTAGCCTCAGCTCAACCTCTTCCACAAGGGAACCCATACTAAGACATATAAACTTCCAGTTAAGCCCTACCCAACTCAGGTATTGTGGTTGTACGGTAAAATTGGAATGGTATCGCATCTGAACCCAACCATCAATTTTTGTAAAAGTCAAGGCGCATGCCTCATTCAGTTTCATCATCAACCCATTGTGTTCCATAACACATGTCAAAACATTTCAATAGAATGATCATCATTCCATGGTTTTCATAATCATTTTCACCAAGTGTTCCCATCTAACGTGATCCAGTTTTAGTTTAGCACGAGCCACAAGTATGGAGTGTATCACTATTGAGGGGGTGCTAATCAAGTATAAGTACCCAAGACTAGTTCTACTATCCTGATGGTATCCATCCTATTTTACACTAATCACCATTCATTAACTAAGTAAGAAACTTTAGTAAAAGGGAAGTAAAGCTTGCATATAAAACTAGGATTGGTATATTCAAAATTGCATAACCAAGCATGCATGGTGCATCTTACATAGGTTATCTAGCATAGTGGGCTTGCATGGATAGCTGGTATAGTTTAGCTTGCCTTGAGTAGTGCAGTTGTGGAAGTTCTCTTCCTCTTCTTTGAAGTACTCCTCCTCGTCGTATCCCAGGTCGGTACTAGCGTCTATAAATACATTCAATGTACACAATCACCAAACAATACTTAACTACTTATATTTAGCACACATGGCTCACACTAGATGATCTAGTATCATCTCTATCATCACATGAAATATTTACACCTTCTTATTTATCTTATTTTGGAAAAGTAATTTATACTCATTGAAAATACTCAAGATTTAATATCCTCTAATTAAAATATGGGATCATGTTGAAACATGTCATCACCACATATTTGAATACTTGGGAAAGTGTGTTAAAGTGGTGGTCATATATTACAAGATTTAATATTACTATTTAATAATATTAAAGTGGCTAGAACAACCTATATAGCATCCTTTTAATACTATTCCATGTTTAATATATGTAAAACCAAATCTTTTTACATATTCATGTAGAGCATGGAAAATGTGATTTTTTAGAGTTGGAATCAACTCAAAAGCATTCATGGTTGATTTTATAGAAATGTTTGAAGTGGTAAAAGTCTTTGTCTTATTATTTTTAGTATAGGTGATCTATAATTTCAAATGGTTTGAATCCAGCGGGAGTGATTAGATATTTTTAATACCTTTCTAACAAAATTGAAATCATGCATTTTGGTTTAGTACATCTCTTTGAATTGAATTTTGAATCTACTGACAAAATAGGGTTTTAAACTAAATAGACAAATTCTATTTGAATTGCTGGGCTATGCACGGGAAAAGAAATGGGCCGGCCCAACTTCATGGCGCGCGCGCAGCGGGCTGCTAACAGGTTGTTTCTACGCGTCAGTGGCTCTATCTAACTGAAGCGGTATCAGCAAATCTCAGTGCTACGATTAGAACAAGATCTACGGCTGAGGTTCATCGTCTATGCCGTGGTGCTCCGGCGAGATTCTAAACCTAGCAGCACGATGGGGGCGAATAGGCTGGTCGATGACGGCGAGGCGATTGGCGGTCGCGGCGGCTCCTAGGCTGGCTCCAATCGACGGCTCCCTTTCTTCACTGCAGCGGCGGGCTCCGGCCAAATTCCAGCAGGGTGGTACTCGCCTTGCTCCGGGGATAGGTCTGGGGTGTTTCTGAGAGAGAGGGGAGTGAGATGGTGTGCTATTTGAGGTCTAGGGTGGCTCATATTTATACACCAGTGTTGGAGGCAGGGCAGCATGGTCGGGCTCATCAGTGATGCTGCTACAGGTCGCGATAGGCATGGCGGATGGCATGGGTCAGCACGGTGGACTGCGGCGATCGTCATGTGCGTAGTGGCGCGGCAAGGGGCAGTCTCAGTAGGTCGGGCGATGCCGGCACTCTGTTCGGGTACAACGGTGTTCGTCATCTAGTACATTGGTCACGGGGCGCGCGGCGGCGAATGATCATGTCTAGGAGGTGGCTGGTGACGCGGCGGGTGCGGGTATGAGCAGAGAGAGCGAGGTGCGGCGTGGCTGCGCGAGGCGGCTACGGTGCTGCGTGGTGCTCTCGGCATGGCAGAGACTTAAATGGGTGCGGCTGTTCTAGCTTCTCCACTTCTCGCCGTTGGTCAACGGGTGGTCAAAGAGGGGTGGTGAGGTCATGGCTACTCGATAGACATCGTGGGAGAGGGTGGTGCGGCGTGTGGTGTCTTGTCCATGGTCGACCGGCATGACATGCTCAGTATGGTCATGACACTGGTCATTGTGGCGAGTTTTGTTGCTCCATTGCACGACCAAGTACTGGAAGTGATCGTGGGATGGCTATGGAGTCGAATTGGGTACAAAGGATGATCAATTGATTGATGATACATTGCAAATGTATCTATAATTTTTGATTTTCCATGCTTGGTTTTATCCACTTTATTGTGTTTTGTCCACACTTTGGAGTACTTTTCATATGATTTCTTGGACTAACCTATTAACAAGAGCCACGATTGCCATTTTGTTTCGCTGTTTTTGGTTCCAGGGAAGTCAGAAAATGAATATTCTCAGAATTGGACGGGACAAAAGCCAAAGTGCCTATTTTTCCGGAAGTCATCAGATGCCAGAATACGAGACGGAGAGGATCCAGGGGCCACCACACCACCTGGCCGCGCGAGCCAGGCCTGGCCGCGCCAGGGGGTGGTGTGGCCAGCTCAGGCACCCCCTCGGTCTCTCCTTCCGCCTATAAGATGCCCTCGGGACGAAAACCCTAAGTACCCGATCAAAAATCCATGAAAGAGTCTATAGCCGCCGTCATTTCCATCCCTAGATCAGGAAGGATCTAAAACTCTTCCCAGCACCCTGCCGGAGAGGGGAATTCACCCTGGAGGCCTTCTTCATCACCATGCAAGCCTCCAGTGTGATGCATGAGTAGTTCATCCTTGGACTACAGATGCATGTAGTAGCTAGATGGTTGGTTCTCCTCCTTTGTGATATCATGTTTAGATCTTGTGAGCTCCGTTCATGATCAAGATCATCTATTTGTAATTCTTCATGTTGTGTTTGCGGGGATCCGATGGATATTGAGATGCTATTTCAGATTGATTATTGATTCTATCATGTCTTTGTTATTTGTGATCTTGCATGCTTTCCGTTGTTAGTAGCTATCTTGGCCAAGTAGATGCTAGCAACTCCAAGAGTTATGGGTTCATGCCTCTAGTAATCTGGGGAAGTGACAGAAGTCTCTAAGGTACTAGATGTGTTGTTGCTACTAGGGAGAAAACAACAATCTTTTGTTCATAGAACAATCGTATTATTTACTTTACACGCAGTTCGTAAAGCAATAATCTGTTGCTTGCAACTTAATCTTTGGAGGGTTAGGATGATAACCTGAAGGTGGATTATTAGTCATAGATGCAGTTGGATGGTGGTCTATGTATAATGTTGTATTGCCCAATCAAGTTCCAAAGGAGTCAAGATGATTAGTATATGCATGTATTGCTTTCTCGATGTTTGTCAATTGCCCCGCTGTAATTTTTTCACCCAGCATGTTATCTATCTTAGGGAGAGCCACCTCTAGTGAACTATGGATCCCGGTCATTTTCTTTACATACAATCTATAAACTATTACTGCTTTTTGTTTACTTTCTGCAAACTATTACTTCTTTCCATTCGATACGTTTAATCCTTTGTTTTCAACAAAACACGGTGAGATTGACAACCTCATCGCAAGTTGGGGACAGAGTTCTGTGGTTGTGTTGTGCAGGTCTCCACGTTGCTACTAGCACCGGTAGTGCGCCCTTCCAAGGCTCAGCTAGCAACACCTTTGGGGTGTTTCCTTGCTCCTACTAGTTCGATTAAACCTTGGTTTTATAACTGAGGGAAACTTGCTGCTGTGCTCATCATACCTTGCTCTTGGGGTTCCCAACGATCTCTACATCAACACTGAACCATCAATTGATCAAAATAGTAGATAGTTGTTGAACTTGTACTCTGTCTGCTAAGTGTTTGACTAAATGGCCACATGAGCTTAATCTTTGAATTATTCAATGATTTTTGGTGGGTGAGCTGGTCACATGCTTGGTAGTCTTTGGTTGCTAGGAATTTTCAAGTGGTGTTGGTTCGAGTGGTTTTTGAAAAATGATGATCTATGTACCTACACTTGATTCAATTTTGAATTGCCTCTCAAATAGATTTTAAAATAGTTTCTGTAGGTTTGTCAAGTTTGCTTGGGTTCATTTTTACTTAATCTAGCAAGGGGTGAAAAGAATTAGAATTGGTTCTGTTGGAAATCTTTTACTAGAAATGGCCAAAGTAGTCTAGTGGTTAACTTTGGCCAAAGTGACCATATGATCATATGCTTCACAATTGGTTTTCTTTTTATTTGATTTTGCTTGGAGAAGATCTAGATGATCTGGTAATCATCTTTAAACTAATCCTTATCATTTATAGCAATCAAACATGGCAAATGAAATCATTCATGCTTTAATGGATATCACTCATGCATCCATATAGAGTTTAATAATAAAAGTTTTTGTTAACCCTAAACTTGGGTGATTAGAACTTGATAATCTTGTTTACTATTTTTGAGGTGTTACAAACCTTCCCTCCTTAAACAGAATCTTGTCCCGAGATTCAAGAAAAAACTAGGAACTAAAGAGATTGGGAAACTGAGTCCTAATGTAATCTTCTCGTTCCCAAGTAGCTTCTTCTTCGGTATGGTTACTCCACTGGATTTTGAGAAACATGATACTCCTGGTCCGGGTGGTTCTGAATGCTTCTTCCAAAATACAGATGGGTACTTCACGATAGGTTAAATCCTTGTTGATATCTATGGCTCTATGATCGATGTTCTTGAAAACTTCGGTCTTCTCCAGAACTTCTAAGCATCTCCTAAGCAACGAGATATGAAACACATCATATACGGCTGACATCTCTTCAGGCAATTCTAACCGATAGGATACTTCTCCTCGATGATTTAAGATTTTGAAGGGTCCAATATATCTTGGGGCAAGCTTCCCTTTGAGTTGAAAACGTTGCATTCCCTTCAAAGGTGATACTTTGAGATACACGAAATCTCCGATATTGAAGGTCAGGTCTCAACGTCTTTTGTCAGCATAACACTTCTGTCTGGATTGGGCGGTCTTAAGGTGTTCACGGACTTTGTGAACCTTCTCTTCGTCTTCTCATAGGACTTGCGACCAATTCAAGGGTGAACAACACTTCCTTCCATACAGAAACTCAAATGGGGCCATTTGCAAACTGGCTTGACAACTGTTGTTGTATGAGAATTCCACGAAAGGCAGACAATCTTCCCATTTAGATCCATATTCCAACACACAAGCTCTCAGCATATCTTCTAAGATCTGGTTTAGTCTTTCTGTTTGTCCTTCGGTTTGCGGGTGATAAGTTGTGCTGAAATTCAGCTTGGTTCCTAATCCTTCTTGGACTTTCTTCCAGAATCTAGAGGTAAACTGGGTTCCTCGATCTGACACTATGGTCTTGGGGGTTCCATGCAGACTGACTATTCTAGCAATATACAACTCTACTAGCTTTGAACTCTGATAAGTGGTCTTGACGGGTATGAAATGAGCTACTTTAGACAGTCTATTCACTATGACCCAAATAGAGTCATTTCACCTACTAGATGTAGGCAAACCTATGATAAAATCCATTATAATAGAATCCCATTTCTATTCTGGAATCTGCAATGGTTGCATAAGTCCTGCGGGTCGCTGATGTTCCGCTTTGACTCTCTGACAGATATCACACTTGGCGGTGTAGATTCCGACTTCTCTCTTCATTTTGTGCCACCAAAATTTCTCCTTAAAATCCTAATATATCTTGGTTCCTCCTAGGTGAATAGAATATAGGGTATCATGGGCTTCCTGCATAATGACTTGCTTCAACTCTGAATCTGCAGGCACACAGATACGTCCTTTATACCACATAACTTCTTCTTCATCCTCGGTGAATCCAGGTACCTTCCCTGTACCGATACGACGCTTAATTCTATCAATACTGACATTTCCTTTTTGGGCTTCCTTTATCTGACTGATCAAAGTGGGTTCAAGTTCGAGACTGGCTAGAAATCCTTTGCTAACTAGCTCCACTCTGAAATTCTCCATCTCCTCATGCAGACTTGGCCGGGCTTCCTTAATCATGGTATTTAATCTACATGGCAATCTACTCAGAGCATCCGCTACCACATTGGCCTTGTCGGGGTGATAGTGAATGTCAAGGTCATAGTCCTTGATTAACTCTATACATCTCCTTTGCCTCATATTCAGCTCCTTTTGAGTAAAAATATACTTCAAACTCTTGTGATCCGAATAAATCTCACAACGGTTATCCATGAGGTAATAACGCCATATCTTCAAAGCTAAAACTACGACTGCCAGTTCTAAGTCATGGGTGGGGTAGTTCTGTTCATGTTGCTTTAGTTGTCTGGACAGATATGATATGATATGACTTTGCCTTCTTGCATCAACACACATCCGAGACCAATCTTGGATGCATCACAATATACACCAAAAGGCTTCGTGATATCAGGCATAATCAAAATGGGCTGAAATCAATCTCTTTTTGAGATCTTTAAAACTTGTTTCACATTTGTCCGTCCATTCAAACTTCTTATCTTTCTTTAACAGCTTAGTCATCGGCCTGGTGATGCTTGAAAATCCTTCAACAAACTTGCAGTAATATCCAGCTAATCCAAGAAATGCGCGGACTTCGGTTTGGGTGGTTGGGGCTTTCCATTCTTCAACATCTTTAATCTTGGCGGGGTCAATGGTAACTCCTCCTGCCGACAAGATATGGCCTAGGAATCCGACTTCCTTTAACCAGAACTCACATTTGCTAAACTTGGCATACAACTGATGCTCTCTAAGGGTTTCAAGGATGGTTCTTAGGTGTTGTTCATGGTCTTCTTCTGATTTGGAGTAGATCAAAATGTCATCGATAAAAACAATGACAAACTTATCTAGAAAATTCATAAAAATCTTATTCATGAGGTTCATGAAATAAGCGGGGTATTGGTTAATCCAAAATATATGACATTGTACTCATACAATCCATATCTGGTGGTGAAGGCAGTCTTTGGAATATCCATTGCACGAATCTTCAATTGATGATAACCAGTTCTAAGATTAATCTTAGAAAACACTCTAGCACTAGTCAGTTGATCAAACAGATCTTCAATCTTAGGAAGTGGGTACTTGTTCTTGATGGTGACGTCATTCAAATTCCGATAATCCGTACATAAACGGTTGGCACCATCCTTCTTATCCACAAACAAAACAGGTGATCTCCATGGGATGCACTTGGTTGAATTAGACCTTTTCCCAACATGTCATCAAGTTGCTTCTTGGGCTCCACTAATTCAGATGGGTTCATACTATAAGGTCTCTGAGCAATGGGTTCAGTTCTAGGAACTAGTTCAATGATAAACTCGATATCCCGATCTGGGGGCATACCGGGAAATTCATCTGGGAACACATCGGGGTATTCACAGACTACTCTGACTTGGTCGATGGTGGATTGAGCTAAACTCTTGTTGCATTTGAATTGATGGGGCAGTGTCTCAGATACATGCTCTACTGATACTGCAGTGCTATTGGTCATGGTTATGGCTTTCTTGGCATAGTCGATCAATCCTTGATATTTTGACATCCAATCCATCTCTAGTACTACTTCCAAACCTTTGGTTCCAAATACTATTATATTGGCATAAAAATCTATCCCATGGATTCTGATAGGTATGGCCTTGCAAATTTTTCTAGCCTTGGTGGTTGAACTGGGTATTTGAACTATCATAACATGCTTCAAATTTGTTGGTTGAATCTTACTACTGCATGCAAATTCTTCTATAACAAACGAGTGCGATGCTCCAGAATCAAACAACACTCTTGCAAGTACTGAGTTAACAGAAAACATACCCAGCATGACATCTGGCGCTTCCTGGGCTTCTTCAGCATTCATGTGGAACAGACGGCCGGTACGGTTGTGCGGGTTTCCTGGGGCAAATCTCTTTCCAGGCTGGACACGGCGCTGCTGTTGGGCAGGTGCAGTAACATTGGTGGCTGCATCAAGCTTCTTGGGACACTCGTTGGAGTAGTGACCCGTGACTCCACACTCAAAGCAAGTTATCATTGACTTGTCTTTTCCTGCGACAGGCACAACATTGCTTCCAGTCCTCGGGGCAGTATTGTTGTCGTTGGTGTTGCTGTTGTTGTTGGACCTTGGTGGTGCACAGTTGAAGTTATTGGGGTTGCCGGGGTTGTTGTTGTTGTGGTGGCCTCCGGGCCTCGCGTTTCCTCCGCCACGATTGGGGTAGTTCGAACGAGACATAGGGGGTCTATTGTTTCTGGGTGCATATCCTATAGACGGGTTGGGGCGATACTTCAGGGTATGGTGGGGTCCTGGTTGGTGCGTCATACGATGCTTTCGGTGCTCACTGGCTTGGTTTATCTTTCCTTCCATCCGAATGGCGGAATCCACTAAAGCTTCCAGGTCATCAACAGGAATGTTGACTAGCACTGTCTGCATCTCATCATGCAGACCATTCAGGAATCTCTCTTTCTTCTTCGCTTCTGTGTCAATCTCATCTGGGGCATATCTAGCTAAATATAGGAATCTATCACGATACTCCACCACAGTCATCCTTCCTTGCTTTAAATCTCTGAACTCATCCCTCATCCTCTTAATCAGACCCGGGGCACATGGGTCCTACTGAACTTGAGCTTGAACTCCTCCCACATCATCATCTGACCCCCATTCATGTTACGGGTGCTATTCCACCAGGATCTGGCATAACCGGACAGATAGTGGGTGGCAAATAGTACCCTCTCATTTGCATCAACTCCTGCGACTTCTAAATTGTTTTCCATGGTTTGCGGCCAATCATCAGCATCCAAGGGTTCTTCTGACTTGCTAAACATAGGAGGGTTGGTATTCTAGAAGTTTTTGAGTTTGGATCCATGGTGATTTAGGTTTCCATGGCCCTGATTATTGTGAGCCATCTGGGCTATCTGTTGAAGAGTGGCTAAGTTGGCTCGGCATTCAGCTCTACCGGTTTCACGGTCACAAACTAACATTTGCAGAATCTGCAGCATTGGGTCCTGAGATGAGTTGCTTCCTTCGGGGTTACCGTGAGTCATCTGAAGATTTAGATAGATAATGAGATAAGAGGGAAATTTCTATGGTTCATGGGTTTGTTTCAGAAAAAGCTTTAGACTTTGAGCATGACTAAGGTTTTCAAACTAACAACTTCTTCTCATTCATTCATTCTAGGCACACAATACAAACACACACCACAAATACTAAAGCAGATGGTCTTAAGGACCATTCTGGCAAGCTATGATATAATGGGACCGGGTACACTCACACCTACGATAGTGCTCAGGTGCGACTACTAAGCATCAGAACTATCAGGCTCCTCGTCATCAATGAAGTCAGCATCATCATCATCAATGTGGTCCTCCATGGCAGCGTCCTCCAGGTAGTTATCATCATCACTGAGGTAAGAGTAAGTATCTCCATGGATGTCTTCACCATCCTCTTCCTTCTCCTCCGGCTGGATCTCCTGATCGTGGATGGTCTCCTCCAGGGTTGCCACCTTCTGACGAAGATGGGCGATGATGTGATCCTTCTTATTGCACTGGCGATGGAGTGACTTGTGCTCCTTAGCAAGCATGGTGAGGGTTTGCTTCCTTTCAGTGGCTTCCGCATGATTCTGGTTGGTGTATGCACGGGCATTGTCCAACTCCTTCTCAGTCTCATGCAGCATGAAGTCCATGTGGTCCACGTGGTGCTTTAGTTCCGGATGTGCCAGCATGGCCAAAGGCTGTCCCATAGAGTCATGTCTTGCATAGTGCGCAAAACGGGTGCCGTTGAGCTGGTTGATGTTCTTTGCACACAAGCGAGCAAGTGCCTCCTGCATTGCCCTGGCTAGTCCGTCTAACCAGTTGTTCTTCCTCAAGCTGAACTGAATCTTCTCTAAAAGCGGTGGCTCCATTTTGCCTCTCAGGTCGGCAACAATCAGCCACTATAGCTCTCCTCCAGATTGGTCATTGAGCCGTGCTCCGAAAAACTCTAGGTGCGGGCGTCCAAGATACTCCGAGAGCTGGTCCAAATCCCTCTCAAAGATCAGCTCCCCTCCATTGCCCAACTAGTAAAACTTGCTATATTTGACCTCCATCTATAAGCAATAAAGATGAGTAAGTTAGTGAGGTGATTATGTTTGTAATTTTGTATGTAGTATTATAAAACTTTGGGGAACAAGTGATCTCTTTTTTGAAAGAATCTCAAGGGTAAGAGGGAGAATAGGTTTTTGTAAATACTCACTTCTTTTTGTTTTGAAACTAGGTTTTTCAGGCGTCCATTCTAACTAGGGTCTCCTATGGTCAAGATGGCTCTGATACCAACTTATCAACACCCGAATTTTTAAGTCCAGATACCTATTATGCCGTACATCACAATCACATGATTACCATTTTTGCGAGACATAACAGAATTGGTACCATAGTACATCATCCATTACAAATCATAATAGTCTTACAAATAAAGGATCTCATGATCCATTCTTAATACAATCAAAGCAGCAGAAAGTAAACATAGTAGGGCTCCATCTTTGGGGTCAAGGCAATGCTGATGATGGGAGATGATACTAGTTGTCATAGACCTCCTACTGTCCATCTTCTGGGTAGTCTTCCTCGTAGTTTGGCCGTGGGAATAGCCAGGGACAAAGCCATGAGTACTCTTTAAGTACTCGCAAACTACCACTAACATAGGTAAGGTAAAACCAGTAGGAATCTTAAGCTCTAGGTTTGTTTGCAAAAAGCCAGGTTTATTCCATAAGAACTTAAGAGTAAAGACCTAATTTTTGTTCTCTACATCACTTAAGTGGGAACTTAGATTTCATGTCCACAACTCTATTGTGGTCAAGTCAAGGTCATCTTTCAAGTCACAAGTCATTTTGAAAACATCTGACAACGGAACAGTATGGCCACTCCAACTATCCATAACCGTGGACGTGGCTATTCGAATAGTTTGACACACTGCAGAGGTGGTACACTTTCAACACAAAATTCGATACATCCGTCAGGGATAACCCTGAATCATCATACTTGGTATGCGGATAATCAATCCTAACCTTTCAATTACATACCCTAGTATAGGCACCTCCCCTATAAGCTTGGCCTCCCAGCCATGGCCAACTGCCATCCCGGGAACTACATAGGTGGACATTCATATTTACGAGGTAGCCTCAGCTCAACCTCTTTCGCAAGGGAACCCATACTAAGACATATAAACTTCCAGTAAAGCCCTACCCAACTCACGTATTGTGGTTGTATGGTAAAAGTGGAATGGTATCGCATCCGAACCCAACCATCAGTTTTTGTCAAAGTCAAGTCTCATTCCTCATTCAGTTTCATCATCAACCCATTGTGTTTCATAACACATGTCAAAACATTTCAATAGAATGAATCATCATTCCATGGTTTTCGTAATCATTTTCACCAAGTGTTCCCATCTAACGTGATCAAGTTTTAGTTTAGAACTAGCCACTAGTATGGAGTGTATCACTATTGAGGGGGTGCGAATCAAGTATAAGTACCCAAGACTAGTTCTACTATCCTGATGGTATCCATCCTATTTTTCACTAATCGCCATTCATTAACTAAGTAAGAAACTTTAGTAAAAGGGAAAGTAAAGCTTGCAGATAAAACTGGGATTGATATAATCAAAATTGGATAACCAAGCATGCATGGTGCATCTTGCATAGGTTATCTAGCATAGTGGGATTGAATGGATAGCTGGCATAGTTTAGCTTGTCTTGAGTAGTGCAGTTGTGGAAGTTCTCTTCCTCTTCTTCGAAGTACTCCTCCTCGTCGTATCCCGGGTTGGTACTAGCGTCTATAAATACATTCAATGTACACAATCACCAAACAATACTTAACTACTTCTATTTAGCACACATGGATCATACTAGATGATCTAGCATCATCTCTATCATGACATGAAATATTTACACCTTCTTATTTATCTTATTTTGGAAAACTAATTTCTACTCATTGAAAATACTCAAGATTTAATATCCTCTAATTAAAATATGGTATCATGTTGACACATGTCATCACCACATATTTCAATACTTGGGAAAGTGTGTTAAAGTGGTGGTCATATAATACAAGATTTAATATTACTATTTAATAATATTAAAGTGGCTAGAACAGCCTATATATCATCCTTTTAATACTAGTCCATGTTTAATAACTATAAAACCAAATCTTTTTACATATTCATGTAGAGCATGCAAAATGTGATTTTTGAGAGTTGGAATCAAGTCAAAAGAATTCATGGTTGATTTTATAGAAATTGTTTGAAGTGGTAAAAGTCTCTGTCTTGTTATTTTTAGTATAGGTGATCTATAATTTCAAATGGTTTGAATCCAACGGGAGTGATTAGATATTTTTAATACCTTTCTAACAAAATTGAAATGATGCATTTTGGTTCAGTACATCTCTTTTAATTGAATTTTGAATCTACTGACAGAATAGGGTTTTAAACTAAATAGACAAATTCTATTTGAATTGTTGGGCTCTCCGCGGGAAAAGAAATGGGCCGGCCCAACTGCACGGCACGCGTGCAGCGGGCTGCTGACAGGTTGGTCCTAGGCATCAGTGGCTCTATCTAACAAAAGCGGTATTAGCAAATCTCAGTGCTACGATTAGAACAAGATCTATGGCTGAGGTTCATCGTCTATGTCACGATGCTCTAGCGAGATTCTAAACCTAGCGGCACGGTGGGGGTCGCTGGGGGTTACCAGGGCTCCAGCTAGGTCCGGCGATGGTGGCGAATGGGCTGGTCAATGACGACGAGGCGATTGGCAATCGCAGCGGCTCCTGGGGTGGCTCCAATCGACGGCTCCCTTTCTTCACTGCAACGGCAGGCTCCGACCAAATTCTGGCGGGGTTGTGCTAGCCTTGCTCCAGGGAGAGGTCTAGGGTGTTTCTGAGAGAGAGGGGAGTGAGATGGTGTGCCGTTTGAGGTCTGGGGTGGCTCCTATTTATACACCGGCGTTGGAGGCAGGGCGGCATGGTCAGGCTCATCGGCGAAAATAGTAAACCGACCGGGTCTCTTTTCCCTAGCGTAAGCCATGCAGAGGCTACGTGAGCCTCTGCGACGCCAGCGTCATCTGACACAGGCAGCGTCACCCTTGTTGGCCATGCCTCGGTGGTCCTGGCCTCTGTCCGCTTCGCTCACGCTCCAGCGTATAGCGACCTCCTTTTGACCAGCGAGATACCTTCCTTCTCTTGCAAGCCTGATATAACACGGATCATGCCTAGTTAATCCGGCCACACTGGTTCCTGCATACAAGTTAGATAAATCACCAGCCGGCCATCGACTCGATTAGGCGGACATCCTCCGGTCCGGGTTACTCCGTGATTCGGCCTGCCTTGAGGTGACTCGGCCAACACTTGCTTTTACCTTGCCGTACCTCGGCTAACTCGGCCTTTATACCCCGGCGTGACCCTACCCGGGGGTATCCCGCCAACATTAGTCCCTGAAGCTGGTGCGGTCTTAGCGGCCTTAGCCTCTAAGGCCACAGTAGGATCAATTTTACCGAGCCTCTTGCTCCTTTTTCCGAGTTACATCATATCCCGGATTTTATTGGCTAGCATTTCCCTTGGCACATTCCGAGTTTTCACTCGTTGGTCGGGTCACCCTATAGTTATCCGGGTTATTCTTCCTTCTCTTGTACGCTTCCCCACGTGGAGGGTAATCATTATTTTGCCTCATTTTAAGGGCATGCGCCAATTACTGCTGTAGTTAATGTCAGATGTTACTGTTGCACACGTCACATCGTGTCTGTCTCCTCGTTAACTGTATCACCACGTCGCGTCGTGGGATCTCCTGCGCCCTGTGGCCCTTCCTGTGGCTCGTCTCTGATTGGCTGATCCGGATTATACACGGCCACACCATGTAGCCCTTCCGCACCGCACGATCCCACTACCCCGCTAGGGCGTGGTTAAATAGGGGAGGGGCGCGCCCCTTGGGACTTTTCCCCATTCCAGCGCCCCTCTGCCTCTTCTTCTTCCTCCCAGCGATAGCGCCGCCGCCGCCGCACCTGCTTAGCAATGCAACCGCCGCACCGTTCCTCGCACACCAGCATCGCCGCCACTCCCATGCATCTCCACCGCCACGGGTCCGTGCCAGTCCAAGGCACTGCCCCCACCGCCGATAGGGCCAGTGAGGACATCGACCTAGACATGACCGAAGAGGAGCTCACCATCGCGGAACAGGAGATGGAGGAGGATGCAGAACGCAGCCAGCGCTGGGCTGGGAGTCTGGGTATGCCAGACGACCTCGTAGCTCTCGCACGCCACGTATCCCGGAGGGCGTTGCCGGCTTCGGGCCTCCAAGGAGCTCACACCCTCACCCAATCCAGGTGAGTTCGTGGTGTTCCTCTCCCACTTCTAGCGTGGGTTCGGCCTCCCCGTTAGCGACTTCTTCCACAATTGGCTCAACACCTACGAGCTTCAACCGCACCACCTTCTGGCGAACGCCATAACTTCCCTTTCTTCTTTTGCCTCCACCATAGAGGGCTACATCGGATTGTGGCCCACTAAGGAGCTTTGGATCCGGTTTTTCGGTCTCCGTCGGAACGTGATTCCGAATAAGGAGCTTGACTCGGAGGACAAGCATCTCACGCATTTCAGCGCAACTTCTATCTCTCCCTGGAAACAGTCCGTCTTTCCCCGAGTCATGGGGCTTGATTCTTGCAAGGGCTGGGACCGAACCTTCTTTTATGTCAGAAATGGCACGACTGAAGATCTGATCCGGCTGCGCCCCTACGCTCCGGGTCCTCCTAATCCGGATATGTGGGATCGGATCTCCAAGAAACCGACAGCCTTGGCGAACCAAGTCAACATACAGTTCCAGGAGCTGAAGGATGCGGGGCTGCGCAACGAGGAGGCGATGATCACATTTGTCCGCAACCGGATCTCCCCACTCCAGAAACGCACTCACAAGCTTTGCCACATGAGCTGGCGCCTTGACCCCAACTGGACCTCCTCATTCGAGTTGAGCAATACCGAGATGTTCCGCTGGGTCAAGGCCCTCTTCACTACTAACAAAAACTTCTCCGCTGATTGGGAGTGGGGGATCGAACACTTCTGCCGAGATAGGCTTCCTCCTGCGGTAAATCTCGTGATCCACTCCTTTTTCAAGTTATATCATATGTCGAAATTTGCTGTTTGTTTGATCCCTTTGCATTTTCTTTTTCTTAGTTGTTTCTTCAGCAAACTCTTGAGGATGGCACTGAGCCTTCTCTCAAGTGGGCGAATGATCGAGATGCCCCGGACGAGGAGGAGCCGGATCAGAAGATGTTCCTGCCGTTCCCCGATGCCACCAAGCGACCCACCGGTAACTTCTCTTCCTTAAGGGATTGGCCTGATGACGAAGGTGATTCCGACGTTGAGGTGATGGAAGCATTTTACGCTGTCCCACTTTCTTACGCCTTTCCGGCATCAGCTAACCCGGGTGGGCAGATCCACGAAGATCCTCCTCTCGCCACGGGCGAGCCTGTCCCGGTCGCGTCAAAGAAAAGGGCGGCCGCATCTGCTTCTTCCTTCGGAACTTCTAAGCCAACCAAGAGGCGAAAGAAGTCCGCAGACAAAGCTGCCACCAAGCCTACGACTAAGGCCATAACCCGGAGGGCTCGCAAGCCCAAGGAGCCTTTGACTTCTGATGAGTAAGTCACTTCTTCCTTATCCAATTTCCTGCTTCGTGCTTTGTTATTCATTTGTTTTTCCTTTGTTATGGTTTCTTATCATTCTTCGTTTGATTCGGCAGGGCTGCAGTGGAGGTACCTCAGAGCGGATCCATTATTGCTTTGCCCCTCTGGCATAGCCCCTCTCCCCCTCGTGGCGACGAATCTCGCCCGCTGAGCCCCATTCAGGAGGGTTTAGCGGCTGCTCTGGGTTCTAGCCTACCTCGTCCAGAGGAGGGCAACCTCGGTGCAGGGGGAAGTGGTTCTACCGGAGCAGTAGATGCTCCCAGCTCCACCTCGGCATAGCCACAACCAGCTATCTCCGAGGTACCAACAACACCCTCCCCAAGACAAGCACCAGCACAAGCACCAGCAAGCCTCGGCATCTGCCAAGCGGCACCAACTCCCTCGGCCTCGTCAAAACGTCTGCAAGAAGACACAACCAGCACCAAGGCTGTGCCCAAGGGCAAATCCGCAGTGCAAACTTCAACTTCTCAACAGCATCCCAAGGGCAAGAAAGCTTCTGACACCGCCAGGGCAGCATCTATCGAGGCTCGACAGCGTACACTTGCGTCCATGCTTCTGAAGAAGACCCCACCAAGGAAAGACACCTCTGCTGGGTCAGCGGATGCGCAACTTATTTTGCACACTAGCCCCGCTGTTGCCCAGGTTGAAAGGAGGGAAGCCCATGCTAAGGGTTTGATCGTGCCTCACATGCTTAGCGGAGAATGCTATCCTCCGACCTTGATCAAGTTCGTTAATAACTGGAACAAAGCAGAGTTCGTCCATAATGACGATCTCCTGGAGAAATTTGGACCTGTGGAGTTTGCTGCACAGATGAACACAGCCGCCAAGGCTATCAACCTTGCGGGTCGGATGATGGAGGTATGCTAGCTTGCTTTTTCTTTAACATGCACTAGTGCTTAGTCATATAATCATTAGTCCCCGAGCCTCCGGGGGAGTAACTTGTTACTCGGCCGGATGCTCCTTAGAGAATAAGCGTAGCTCCCTAGTAACTTCGAATATGCACACACCTAGAGCCGGGTTAAGTTCCACTTGGCCCGGATCTTGCACACTTCGAATATGCACACACCTAGAGCCACGTTAAGTTCCACTTGGCCCGGATCTTGCACACTTCGAATATGCACACACCTAGAGCCGGGTTAAGTTCCACTTGGCCCGGATTTTGTACACTTCGAATATGCACACACCTAGAGACGGGTTAAATTCCACTTGGCCCGGATTTTGTACACTTCGAATATGCACACACCTAGAGCCGGGTTAAGTTCCACTTGGCCCGGATTCTGTACACTTCGAATATGCACACACCTAGAGCCGGGTTAAGTTCCACTTGGCCCGGATTCTGTACACTTCGAATATGCAAACACCTAGAGCCGGGTTAAGTTCCACTTGGCCCGGATTTTGTACATTTCGAATATGCACATGACTAAGCTATCCTTTTGTACTCTTTTCAGGTGACTACGAATCGCCAGAGTGCTGAGTTTCAGCATCTTTTGGAAACACATAAGCTGCTGCGCTCGAAACATACTACACTTCTCGCCGAATTTGAGAAAAGGGGTAAGTTTTTCCTTGGCATTTTTTCCCATTTCTCTTTGTCTTTTTCCGCCGAACTAATCTGTCATTCGGATTGGGCAGCCGGAGTGGAGGCCGAGAACATCCTCATGCGGAAAAACTTGGACCAGATAAAGGGTAAATCATTTTTGCTTAATCTTCCTCTGCGCTCTATCTCCTTTTCTTCTTGGCTCGGCAAATATTCATACCTCAGCTTTGACGGGTCAACAAACTATTTCAGCATCTCTTGAAGATAGTGTGCCCGTGCCTGATATGATGCTGCATTTTCACGAACAAGAAGGACAGCATCAGGCCGAACTCAAGAAGAAGGATGATGAGATCGCCCTCCTCCGGACCAAAGATGATGAGATTGCCAAACTTAAGGCATAAATGAAAAAACTCAAGGCGCTCCACAAATCCGAGATGGATAAAGCTGGCCAAGATTTTACTGAAGAGCGAGAACGCCTGAACCTCCAAATTGCCAAGGATCAAGAACTACTGAAAGAGGCCGACACTAAGCTTGAGTCGGCGAATGCTGAACTTGTGAAACTCCAGAAGAGGCGTGACAACTGCACCAAGGAGCTGACCCGGATCCACAGCCATATTTATCATAAGTTCTTTTCCTTCAGCCGGCATGAATCTCTCCAAGTCGACCTCCCTCACCAGTTTCACTTGTCTTGTTTTCAGACAAATTTCCGGAGGGTGATGCCATTGCAACCACTGCCGTTGCCAAGTTCCGCCAGAAGAGGGGTACCCCTACTGGCCCTGGCGCTGAAATTATTCCCTATGACATGGAGGACCTGCTGGTCAGCTTATCTTCTCGCGTTGAGATTGTGAAGAACTATGGTAAGGATATCCTAGATGTGTCAATCCGGATCTTCAATGCCTTTTGGCCTGATGAAGATACTCCGGAGGGGGCCACCGCTCTTATTGCCAAGTTAATGGAGTGCGAGACCCAGCTTGACCTTTCGAGGGAATCCGCTGGACGCGCCGGAGCTAAAATCGTCCTCCACTACGTGCTCACATGGTATGAGAAAATCAACCTCAATCTTCTTGAGCGCATGCGCATCAGATCAAGGTGGTCCAATGATCCGGATTGGATAGCTCGACGCAAGTCTTGTGCCCATAGCCTCATTCAGTATGCCCTCATCCATCAATGGAACGAGGGACCAAGCTTCCTTGGCGCTGCCGACGACGAATATGTTGAAGATGGTTCGGGTGAGGAGGAAGAGGACGAAGCCTCGGACGTCGAAGAAGGTGAAGATGATGCTGAAGCCGAGGCTGGAGTTCCACCTATTGGCGCCGAGTTACCTCCCCCTACTGCTCCTTGATAACAAACACTTTGAAGTTTATCAGATCCCCGGTATGCCGGGTGCAAATGTATTAAGCACACTGATCATATTTTGCTACTAACTTGCTCGTGCCGGATTAACTTGGGCGTAGTCCCCGAGTTTCATTTTCTTGTTTCTCCAATTTCTTGGCTCGGCTCGTGTCTACCTTGGTTCGGTTTTATGACTTACAGTCAGGTTTCAAAATTGACTTAATAATACTTGGAAACTTTAGGATTAGCTCAAAATAATTCAGCATAGTAAACATAAAGTAAGCATAAGGTTAGTCCGAATAACAAATGTCGGCTCAATTAAGTTCTTTTCCTTAGTCTTTTTTCGTGTGCTACGCAATTCCAAACTTGTTCTCTTGCTTGCCATGAAGCCAAATCTTGTAGGACAGCAGCAAGTCGAAGAGTTAAGTTTTTGGTGCTCACACACTACTAATCCGGCTTAGGTAGAAGCAACTTACGCCAGCCGACATATAAATAACAAATACAGAAAACGATAAATATCACTAAGGCAGTCCCGGAGTTACTGCTCGAGGTGCCAAGATTTCATTGATAAACTCATTTCCGGCATACATACCGACATATGAGAGACTAGGATACACACACTTCTTTGCTAAGTGTAGAACGGACGAAGTAGAGCTACATTCCATGGATGTTTAGATTCCTCGTCGGACCTGTCCGCCTTGTTCTTCTCCTGTGGTTTTGCATTGATGAGATAATATGAGTCATTGTGCAATGCTTTGCTCACAATGAACGGCCCTTCGCATGGGGGGGATAGATTATGCATGACAGTAGTACGTTGTACCAACCGGAGTACTAGATCGCCTTCCCGGAAGACTTGGGGGTTTACTTTCCGGCTATGATAGCATCGGAGATTTTGCTGATATATGGCGGATCTGGACAATGGCAATTCTCTCGCTTCTTCCAGCAGATCAACATCGTTTTGCCGTGCTTCTCGCACTTTGGCTTCTGTGTAATTGGGTGACCCTAGGCGAGTCATGCTCTATGTCGGCTGGTAATACAGATTTTGCCCCATATACCAGAAAGAATGGCGTATAGCCTGTTGATCGATTCGGAGTTGTTCTTAAACTCCACAGTACTGCTGGTAGTTCTTCTATCCAGCACCCCACTAATCTTTGCAGCGGCTCAATGAGCCGGGGTTTTATCCCGGATAATACTAATCCATTCGATCTCTCCACTTGTCCGTTCGATGCGGGGTGGGCTACCGAGGCAACGTCCAGTCGGATCTTCTTATCTCGGCAGAATCGCGCAAATGCTCCTTCAGCAAAATTTGTGCCATTATCTGTTATGATACTGTGAGGATAGATGTATCTCAAGATGATATCTTTGAGGAATGTTACGGCCGTAGCTCCATCACATTTTCTTATTGGCTTTACTTAAATCCATTTTGTAAACTTATCAACCAAGACTAAGATGTGGGTCATGTTCCCCCTCGCAGGTTTAAACGGGCCAACCTGTCCAAACACCATACAGCAAATGGCCAGGTAATTGGTATAGTCTTGAGTTCCGACATTGGCATATGTGTCTTGGTAGCATACCTCTAACAACCATTGCATTTTCTTACTAGATCTTCTACTTGTTCCAAGGCACTTGGCTAGTAGAACCCATGCCGGAAATATTTTGCCACTAAAGCTCTGGATGAGGCGTGATGCCCACATTCCCCTTGATGTATATCCCGGAGGATGTCAAGCCCTTCTTCCGGGTCAACACATCGCTGTAGTACATTTGTGACACTTCTCTTGTATAGTTCGGCATTGATGATTGTGTACGCCTTTGCGCCCTCTGAATTTGCCTGGAAAGCACCTCTTCACTGGGCAAAGTTCCATCCTTCAGGTTGAAATATGGGCAGCGCCCAAGATGGTATAGCTCGCACTAGAAACACATCCTCATCTATTTCCATTTGCTCCACCGGCATAACCTCGGTCGGATCACGCTGCGCAGTCCCCGGGTTCTGCGAAGCAGTCCCCGGGTTTCCTGAACCACTTCCCACGTCAATGTCCATGGGTACAGCTCCGGACTCCGGATCTGCCAGGATGTAGATTGAGTCGGTTTTTGGGGCCGGCCTGATAGATGGTTTTCTGAGGTGTTCTAGTGCTACACCCGGTGGAATTGCTTGTCGGGTTGATCCGAGTTTCGACAATACGTCGGTAGCCTCATTTTCCAGCCGGGGTACATGGTGAAACTCGCATCCCTCAATGTACCCAGATATCTTTTGCACATGGAATCTGTACAATGCCATGTTTGGATCAAGAGCATCCCACTGCCCTGAGACTTGCTGAACTACCAAATCCGAGTCGCCAAAGCATTGGATCCGACGTATTCCAATTTCTTTTGCCACTTTGAGCCCATGCACAAGTGCTTCATATTTGGCGACATTGTTTGACGCTGCGAAATGGATCTGCAGCACATACTTCAGCTGGTCGTTCTTCGGCGAGGTAAGTACAACTCCTGCACCTAACCTGGTTTTTGTTTTTGATCCATCAAAATGCATTCTCCAATAGTTCGAATCTGGTAGTGGTGGTTCGTATTGCATTTCGGCCCAATCCATGAAAAAGTCAGCCACAACCTGAGACTTGATCGCATCTCTCCTTTCGTATTGCGGAGCATAAGGGGCTAGCTCAATTGCCCATTTTGCGATTCGGCCGCTTGCATCCTTGTTACTCATTATCTCAGATATAGGGGCTTCACATATCACTTTGATTGGGTGTTCTTCGAAGTAGTGTTTTAGTTTCTTTGCCAACATATACACACCATATGCCATTTTCTGATAGTGCGGATAGTTTTGCTTCGATGCGGATAATACCTCGCTCAGGTAATAGACTGGCGTTTGCACTGACTTACCCTCTTCGTCGCGCTCTACCACTACCACTGCACTTACAACTCGATTGGTTGCGGCTATATAGAGCAACATTGGCTCTTTCGATAGTGGAGAGGCTAACACTGGTGCAGTGGCTAACATTTTCTTTAATTGGATAAAGGCTTCGTTGGCCTGCGGCGTCCATACGAACTTGTCTGCTTTTTTCATTAGTTGATAGAGAGGTAATGCCTTTTCTCCCATCTGACATACAAATCGACTTAAAGACGCCAGGCAACCAGTGAACTTCTGGACATCGTTAAGACACTTCGGCAGCTCCATTCGCTCTATGGCTCGGATTTTAGTTGGGTTAACTTCGATATCTCGACCGGATACAAGAAATCCGAGTAATTTTCCAGCCGGGACCCGAAGGTACATTTTTCCGGGTTAAGCTTCATTCGGAACCTCCTTAGGTTCGCGAACGTTTGCCTGATATCATCAAGGAGCGTTTTGCTTTCCTTGGTTTTTATAACCACAACATCCACATATACTTGCACATTCCGACCGATTTGGTCATGCAAACATTTTTGCATACATCTTTGGTACGTTGCCCCTGCATTACGTAAACCAAAAGGCATGGTGCGATAGCAATAAGCCCCATATGGGGTGATAAACACAGTCTTTATTTGATCGCTAGGATTCAGAGGTATCTGGTGGAAACCAGAATATGCATCTATGAACGACAACAGTTCACACCCAGCAGTAAAATCTATGACCTGATCTATTCTTTGCAATGGAAATGGATCTTTTGGACACGCCTTATTCAGGTTCGTGTAATCGATACACATACGCCAAACCACTGCCACATTCGGATCATCTTTCTTCTTTTCCACCAGCACCGGATTAGATAGCCAATCCGGATAAAGCACTTCCATGATAAACCCAGCTGCTAGGAGCCGAGCTATCTCATCTCCAATGACTTTTCTCCTATCTTCGGCGAAGCGGCGGAGAGGTTGCTTCACCGGCCTTTATCCGGGTCTCACATTCAAAGAGTGCTCGGCCAACTCCCTCGGTACACCTTGCAAGTCTTGTGTGGACCAAGAAAAAATATCTCGATTCTCACAGAGGAAATTGACGAGCTCGCTTTCCTATTTGTCATTTAGCCCGACACCAATTGTTACGGTGCGCTCTAGGAACAGGTCATCAACAGGCACTTTCTTTGTATCCTTTGTTGCTTGAAATGAGACACTTCCATGCGGGTTACTCAATGCCGGCATATACTGCTGCACGGACTGAGCCAACTCTGCCACTTCCTGTATCTTTCTTTTCTCTTGCACAATCACGAGTGACTCGGCCAGGTTAGACCCGGCTGATGCACACTCAATGGAACATCGGAAATCTCCAGCTATGGTAATTACTCCATTTGGGCCGGGCAACTTCATCTTCAAGTAACTGATGTGACAAATTGCCATGAACTTGTTCAGTGCTGGCCTGCCGAGTAACGCGTGATACGCACTTTCTAAGTTCACTACCTCAAACTCCAAATTCTCAGTTCGGCAGTTATCTCGTGTGCCGAACAATACGTCAACCCGAACCTTGCCAATGGGTTCATAGGAAACGCCTGGCACAATACTATGGAAAGTTGTTCTGGTAGCCTGGAGCATGTTCTCCGAAATACCCAACTTGCGCATTGTATCCACATACATTATTAATGTTGCTGCCATTGTCTATCAACACCTTAGAAAATCTCAGATTGATATTTGGCCTGATGAACGTCGGGTCCAGCACTAACGCGGGCATGAGCTTGGGGTGGTTCTTGATACTCCAGGTGATTTCCTAATCCGACCAAGGCATATACTTTGTCACTACGGGCATTACCGCATTCACCTCCATATGTTGGCGCTGCAAACTCTTTCTATCTATTTCCTCTGTAGTAAACACACAATAACTCTAGTGATGCTCTCTGTATTCATTTCTCCCCTCATTTCCGGGATACCTCTGATCTCGCTGATGTTGGTTTTCTACCTGATGCACTGCATCTCTTCTTTCATGGTTTTCATACCTCGGCGGAGGGGGTGGCAACATTAACTGTTGTGTGTTCGCTCCGGAGAGCAATTGCTGACGGGGTAACTCCTGCCGAGGTTGATTGTTCCGAGGTGCCTGAGCATTCCCCGAACCACTTTTTTCTATCTTCCTCATCCATTCACATTGCCGAGTCGTGTGACTAGCCGGGTTACTCGGATTTGGCGTGTGAAATTTACACGGCTGATCCAGCATTGCCTCATAGGTATACCTCGGACGGTCCTTCTTTTCTGGCCACTGTTTCTTCTGCTCTGGCGTCCAAGTTTTCTTGCCATCATTTCTTGGAGTCCATTGTTTCCCTCTAGTTTTTTTGACGCTGATTACTCCCTGCTCCGGGTTGATCTTGATTTACAGCTGCAACTTGTTGCGAACTGTACCTATAATCCGGTCTATCATCTCTTCTCTTACCCCGGTAGTCATTCTGCCGGGATGATCCGGTTCCATCTCGCTGGTAGTACTCCTCATTTGACTCGCTTGACACAAGCCTAGGTTGAGTCGCATCACCCAAGGCATACGAATCAGCGATCCGGATTGTCTCTGCCAGTGTAGTTGGCATATCCCTTTGCAACCTTTGCCACAACATGCTTGCATATCTACACCCTTGTGCAAACCAAGCTATGGCCTGTGACTCAATCACGCCCTCACATGAATTTCACACTGTGTACCACCGGGTTAAGAACTCCCGGTCCGTCTCATTCGGTCTCTGCTTGCACATTGCTAGGGTCTATGGCCTATTCGGCCTCTGATACGTGCTTGAGAAGTTACTGACAAACATTTCCTCAAAATCAATCCAACAGTTGATACTTCTAGGTGGTAAATTTTTTAGCCATACCCTCACTGGCCCTTCCAGCATCTGCGGAACATATCTCACAGCCCATCTCAAGTTGCCTATAGCAATTTTCACCGCTGTCGCGTAGTTGATCAACCTATCCTCTAGCTTGGTGCTACCGTCATATGTTTTTGTGCCTCTGGATAACTGGAAGTTAGGCACCGGAGGCTCCTTCATGATCCGGGGCCCAAAACATGCAGGACCCGGAGGACCTTGACACTCATTTTGCTCCGACCTATAAAGCCGATCCAGTTTTAACCTGGCGTCATCAGGCATCAAGTTCCTGCTTCCCAACCTTGACCCTATCACATGATAGTCCAGCCTAGGGTATCCTGCGTTCACCATTTCCGAATCACCATCATTGTATCTATCTTGCTCCTGTGGAGCGGCTCTCTGTTGCATACCTTGGCCGGCACTTCGCTCTTTCTGTGGTATATTCCGATGCTGCGGTTGCCCTGCACCCGCCGAGTTATGCTGTCCGGCATTGCCATTCATAGTGTTTCCCTGACCGGCATTTCCTTGGTCATGGTTAAGTCGGCCAACTTCACCTCGGCTGACACTTCGTCGGTCCTCATTGCCCTGCACTTCTTTTCCTTTTCCTGCCCTTGCCGGGTCATATGGGACTATCTGTTTGTTTCTCCTCGCCGAGGTTACCACTTCCTCTCTTCTTGGGCCACCATGTGGCAATGATGTAGCTCTAGTAGATTTCTCCAGGTTACCTACTGCTGAATGAACGACTTTGGAGGCCCCAGCTCTTCCCTGATTAGCCCTGAGTAACTCTTCATTTTGTCTGTTCGTGATCTGAACTAACTCATTGACCCTATCCTGCTGTCTTTGCCGAGCTTCACCCGTCAAACCCTCTAACTCGGACGTAGTTGCATCTGCTGCTCTAAGGTTCTTTGCCGGGGTACTATACTTCAGCAGTCCCACAGACAGAATGTTCTCTGATTCCTCAACTCTAGTATCACCCTCTTTGTTCATTTCACTAATGAGGTTTCTCCCCTTCACTTTTACAATATCTACCTTATTTGCCTTTGCGTACTCATGCAGTGTCATGTTCAACGACTGCTGAGCCGCTACTATCTTTTTCGCACCCTCTAGTATTTTCTGCCTAGTCTCCTCTAACTCGGCCTGTGCCCGAGCCGGATCTACTGCAGGTGCTATGGGGCTCTCTAGGCTATCTATCGCCTGCTGCAGCACATTCTCTGGCCTCTCTAGTGGAGGTCCTCTACTTTTCCTTGGTGCCTTGGGTGTTACCTCCGGATCTGGTGCCGGATCCTTGCTCGCGCCAGCGTCAGGCGCAGTCATCATCACCTCGGTGCGGTCAGGCGAGCGAGTGATGCGCGCCCCGTGAACCGCGCTAAGGGGTGGCTCGCCTCCCTCAACGATGTGCCGTGGATGAATGCACGACACATCGATAGGGACGTAGATCTTGTGCGTGCCAAGCTTGACGAAGAGGCCGTTGCGCGGGAGAGGTCGCTTGCCGAAGCAGCCAGCATTGTCGCTGACAAAGTCCAGCGCTCCAAAGCGTTGAACAAGCCCGGAGACAATGCGTTTGCCGGTGCCGATGAGGTTTCCTGTCCGGATCTTCACTCCGGCTAGCGCCGCTAGCCCCACGGTGGGCGCCAACTGTCGTGGTGGTGTCACGGCAGATGCCATGGATAGGCTAAAGGTGGGGACAATATACACTAGAGGAATCCAGGGAGGGATAGTGTGGTGATTCCACACACAGATGTTTTGTATTCAGTTGGTTTCCAATATTTACAAGTGCTCCTTGAGCTGTATTGGGGAGAGGAGGAAGAAGGAACTCTTTTACTCTCTCCACTAGCTAGCCCTCAGAAACCTACTAGAGATCAAGCAAATAAAGCTCAACCCTTTCTATAGATGCCCTAGCCCTCCTTATATAGGGGTGGCTAGGTCTCCAATTAGGGCATACGTGGAGGCATATTCCAGGGAATATGCCTCTTCCCAAAATAGTAAACCGACAGGGTCTCTTTTCCCTAGCGTAAGCCATGCAGAGGCTACGTGAGCCTCTGTGGCGCCAGTGTCATCCGACACAGGCAGCATCACCCTTGTTGGCCACGCCTCGGTGGTCTCAAGCCTCGCTTCGCTCCATCCACAGCGACCTCCTTTTGACCAGCGAGATACCTTCCTTCTCTTGCAAGCCTGATATAACCTAGATAATGCCTGGTTAATCCGGCCACACTGGTTCCTGCATACAAGTTAGATAAATCCTGCCGGCATACGACATACGTCGGTCGGGACTCAGTTAGGCGGACATCCTCCAGTCCGGGTTACTCCGTGATTCGGCCTGCCTTGAGGTGACTCGGCCAACACTTGCTTTGACCTTGTCGTACCTCGACTAACTCGGCCTTTATACCCCGGCGTGACCCTACCCGGGGGTATCCCCCTAACACCTTAGCCTATTTTAGACGATTTCATCAGATTTAGGCAGAAACATCTGTCCGAATGGTCACATGTTTAGCGGTGGCCCCGCGAGAGAGTTCCGCCATGGGTCGGTATAAAGCCATGGGCTGTCCTCGACTAAAAAATATCCAGCATTTCGTCTTTGTCTGAAATCTCTCAAGTCCCTATATCTCCTCTTTAACACCGAGCGTTCCTTAGTCCTCCATTTCTTCGTCTATCGCATGTATGTTGCCCTCCGCTCGCTTCGATGGCAGTGAATTATTTCGTATGTTGTTGTATTGTAATATAGCATGAAGGAGATATGCCCAAGAGGAAAATAATAAAGATATTTTTTATTAACATATCTCATTAGTTTGTAATAGTTGTGTATCATGCTAGAACTATATTAAGTGGAAACATTAATACATGAGTGGTATATAAACAAACCAGGTCTCTAGTATCCACTAGACTAGTTCCTTGGGCAGCTGATGATCGAGGTTACCCGATCATGGACTTTACCACATCAATTAACAACGAGGTCACTTATGAAGTGGACAACACCCAACCCTAGTATTGCAATGTGATTTAGTCACAAATTTCAGCATTGCAATATCTAGCAAAGCCTATTAAAGCGGTCCTTCAACCGTGAGATCATATTAATCACCATCTCCCGAGGCTACTTTGATCACATCAACCGTCATGACCGTAACTGGGTGACTGTAAAGGTGTGCGTCAGGTATTCTAGAGGAACTTTTGAGGCCTATGTATCAAGATTGGAATTTGCACATACAAGTGATAGATAGATATCATGGGCCCACTCGGTGAGATTACATCTATAAGTTACAAACGTATGATTAGGTCACAGGGATGTAAACCATGGGAACGAGTAAATGTGTTTGTTGGTAACAAGATCAAACTAGGTATCTAGATACCGAAGATCAGATCTTAGACAAACTAGGTATCGTAGAGCAAAGGGAATGAGACTTGACATTCAAGGTTCAAGCAATCAAGTTAATCATGGAATGCATGGGGGCCATCATGTGTTTCTAGATACAGCTGTCGGTCATTGATCGGAGAGGTGTCTCCATCATGTCTATGTATTCCCGAGCCATAGGGTGTCACACTTAAGGGTATAGATGCTTAGGGATTGATCCAAGACCGTAGGAGAAAAGAGAGAGAACTCCAGAATTGTTTCGGGGAGATACCAAAAGTGTTTTGGGGGTATTCGATGATGATCAGAGGGGTCTAAAAGGTGTTTTGGAAATATAGGTATTAAATAATATGTATTTAATATTAATTAAATGAATTAATATTAAAAATATTATTTAAATTGGATTTATGGGGCAACCCACCTAATTGGGCCTCACCGGAGGAGGCCTAAGAGGGGGCCGCACCCTAGGGATGGCCAAGGAGGGGTCGCCGACCACCAAGTGGGCTCCCCACCATGTGGGGCCCATGTGGGGCTAGCCACCGCCTCGTCCACCTCCTCCCTTGATTAGTCCCATCCCAAGACTTTGAGGGAGGTAGTACCTCCCTTCCACCTATATAAAGAGGGGCAACCCACTCCACAAATCCATCCCATCAATTGGCTTTGCCTATTCTTTATCCCTCTCCCTCATGTGTGGTTCCCAAGATTGGAATTGCATACGGGGATAGGGTTTCTCTACCATTCGCACGTCGCCGTGCTACTGGACTCGGTCCGGATCAATCTTTTCCCGCTACTTTGTTGGACCAAAGCTCGGGAGACATCTCTACATCGATGTGTGTAAGGCCACGAGGCACCGCCTCTTGTGGTGCTTTTGCTTGGAGCTTGGACATCGTCATGACCATGAGGTTGGCTACGTCGTACAAGTACAAGGGGTGACTTACGAGGAGCTTCGTAACCTTGAGGTCAGGCGAGTTTGACAATGTCATCCATGTTCCCGGTGGAACATTAACCGCGTTCGGTCTTTAAAGGTACGAACAACGAATCCCTGCTCGTTACTATATATCTGCATAGATAGATCTTGGCTAGGTGTGTTCACCATATGATTTTTTTGTTTTCTACCATGAAACCCCTTCATGGCGATGGGTTAAGGGTTCTATGCATTCCGCCTTGTTTCATTCAACGCCTTGGCCATCCAATCGCAAGGAGTATCAAGCTTAAAATATTCAACGGTTGTAACTGGTACATGAAGATGAATATGTGTGAAGACAACGAAGTAGTGAATAGTGATGGACGATGGTTGGAGAGGATTTATCATAGCTCATGGTCTTCAGATTGGATGTTTTCTCACTTTCAAGCTGGGGTGGCCTTCAGCGTTCAAGGTGGTCGCTTTTGACCATTCGATGTTACAAAAAGTGTTCAAGTGCACTCATCCGCTAGCTCCAAGGCATAAATGAGGAAATTGTTTCTTACAATGTTGTTTCATGGCAAACAATAGCTGTAATACTATAAATCTACTAGTGTATGTTCACTGTCCTTGCGAGAACAGTTGTACTTTCCTATTACTTGTAATATTTCTTATCGACGACTTAGACATTGTTGACGTGTTCGCTCGTCTAGTATCACTGCGATGGTATGATTAGGTCGCCATTGATGGTTCTTCCTTTTTCTTCCCTGTTGATGTAGTGTTATCATATCATAAAGTGTTTTGCCTTGGGGTCGTTCTCTGGGGGGCACAAAGATAAGTCTAGTATTATTAATGAGAGTGGTCTACTCTGAGTTTTGAAGGAACACATCATATGGGAGAGAATTGTGAAGTCACTCGTGAGAGGTATGTCCTATATATCCCACTTTGAAAGTTTGAAAGCTTATGCTAGTTTAAAGTATTGTTAAGATATTATGCTAGTGGGAGTAAATCTTTAGAGTTAGAGTAAAACTTTTATTTGTATAATTAATTGGATGTGCTTGCTCTTTCTCTAGTCTTGTAGTTAACCGGGTCTTGCCTTGGAAATAATATTGCCAAACAACTACAATAAGAAAAGTCTCAAACTCTAACTTGTGTGATGTTTAATTGTCTTAATAGTTTAGCCTTGAAGATACTCAACTCCATAGAAATAATGATAGACTTGATGGTACTCTTGAAAAGAATTTTGTTCGATGGAACTAATTCTTAATGGTAATTGAGATATATGCCAAAACTTGACTTATTAATCAAAGTATGATATTGCTTTATGTGTGTCTACACCACTGTCACACTCATGGTATGCCACAATTTCGCTAGCCTACAAACGATCCGTATAGAGGAAACTCTTGGATTTCGGCTATGAGTTGAATAAACATACATAGTAGGCAACTTCTATAATGGTTAAAAGTATGGAACTCTCAAGGTCTATGTTGCAAGCAAAAGAAAGAATAACCATTTTGATCGAAATGGTTACAAAAGTCTATCCTAGTCTACATAGTCTAGTTAAACTCACTAAGTCTTTGGCATGATCTCATTACTACTAAGTTGAAAAGTTCTTAAAGAAGTAAAGAATAGAAAATAATTATTTAATAGTCTTGATTTATTGATGTGGGTGTTAATGAGACACTCAAGTGCTATGCTTATTTTGACATGATCTCTCACTCTTAATGTGCTAATATGAAATCATCGAGTGTTCCTTGGCAAGCTGAGAGTTAACTAGAGAAACTGGAATAATTGCTTCACATCTAGTTATTCATGCTTATAAAACCTTTGTTGTGATTGTCTTGATTTAAGAAAGCTTGTATAATATTCTTACCATTACTCTTTCTATGCTAAGTTTTCACATGAAAGAAGTGATGGAGGCATGAGACTACCAATTGTAAGTGAACTTGCTTTCTCCTTGTTTTAGTTCAAATGTTGAGTTCCTTATCATTTTTGGTTTCTTTCTTGAGGATGATCAAGGTTTAAGCTTGGGGATGTTGATGGTTGTGAAAATAGCAATCTTTATTCATGTTCAAATCTTATATTAAGTCAAGAAATTGATAAAGTATCTCACTAGCCTTGCCACTAATATTTATTGCAAAGATGTGCAAATCCTTGTTTTGAATTGTGATGAGATGAAAATCACTCTTTTATGGTGAAATATGGAGAAATCAAGGGAGAATCACATGTTTCCAACACCACCCAGTAAACCAGGGTCGAATGCCAGCATCCAGAAGTGTTAACAAGTATCAATACGGGCAGGGCTCTTACTCCTCTGATCACTTATGCTCTTTGTGTTCTAAAAATTCCTTTACAGCTAATTGAGTTTATTGATAGAGCTAGATGACACCATTTATGGAGGAAAACAGTGGACAGAGATGAGAAGTCCTACTCCCTTGCTGCATGGGATCTTGTCTGTAGGCCAAAGAAAAAGGGAGGCTTGGGGATTTTGAATCTCAAGGTTCAGAATCAGGCTCTGCTAATTAAGTTTCTTCATAAATTCTATCATAAGCATGATGTTCCCTGGGTTCTTCTAGTGTGGCATGCTTACTACACGACTAGACTCCCTCATACAATGGCTAAATGTGGCTCCTTTTGGTGGAAGGACATCTACAGTCTAACTGACATTTTTAGAGGAATTACTTCTTGCAAAGTGAACCTTGGTGTTACTGTTCTATTATGGAAAGACTCCTGGGTTGGTGATGATATTTTGCAGAATAGATACCCAAGATTATTCTCATTCTCTGACTCTGAGGATATTACTATCGCTGCATTTATTGAATCGGTAAACCCTCTGGATCTTGCTACTCCCCTGTCGATGGAAGCTAATACACAGTTGGGATTCTTGTTGGATTGTGTTAATGACCTTGACAGAGACATGTCTACACCAGATCAGTGGGTTTTCACATGGGGTCACAATTATCACCCAAAGGACTACTATAACTTTTTCTTCAGAGAAGTTGTCCCAGTTCAAGTGTTGCCTCAGATTTGGAAGACACGGTGTCTTATGAAGCACAAAGTCTTTGCCTGGCTGCTGGTTATGGATAGATTGAACACGAGAGATATGCTACAACGCAGGCAATGTCCAATTGCAAATGTGGATTGTGTTCTTTGTCTTCAGAATAGAGAGACAAGGGATCACTTGTTTTTTCAGTGCCCATTCAGTGTTCAATGCTGGGACCTCTTAGGCATCTCCTAGGACATGAATAAGGAGTTAAGCCCAGGGCTAGAGACAGCTAAAAAATTCTGGTCTAAGCCACTTTTTCTGGAGTGTGTAATCCTGAGTGCTTGGAATATATGGAAGCAAAGGAACAGAAAGCACTTTGATGGAATTGATTCTAATATTCAAAGCTGGCTGGTTCACTTTTCTTCTGATATTGACATTTTAAGTGTTAGGCTTAAATCTGATAGTAAAGATCAGATTATTTATTTTGTAAGAGAGTTGAGAGTCTAGACTTAGTTTTTTTGCTTTTGGGTTCTGGGAAACCCTAACCCCTTGTACATATGTTGTAACTCTATCCTTTTTTAATTTAAGAGCAGTAGGAGACTCTCTTGCTGTAATTCCTCAAAAAAAAATACGGGCAGGGCTCACCAATACCATAAGGCGAAGGCTTTGCCAGTTCAAACCAAGCAACTTTCATGAAGGGCCCTAAATATTTTGAGACTCCTAGTCGCCATAGAGAGTTTCACTATTCACATATTGCAGCGAAAACACACTAAGGAAGATCCACGGCTTCACCACCATCATAGTTCATCATCTCCATCTCCATCCATAGCCATAGCCATAACTTGTATTCAAGATCTCCTCGCGGTTGGAGACTTTGTAAGGATATTTGGTATTGATCTAAGTAATTCTACAATGTTTTCTAACCTTGATCTTATTATGAGTGAGTAGTCCTATGTGATGCGGGTTAGGGAATAGCCTTGTAGCGATTATGTGCATCTAATTACATGGGAATATTGTGTGGTGATTGCATAGCAGATTTGTGTTTGTATCATTGTATCTTACCTCAATCTAAGGACTTGTTAGGTACCCAAGACCTCGTGAATTGATCAAGGTTTGAGGTGAGATGTGTGGTAAACGGCGCCTACGCATGAAACCTAGTGACAACAAGGGGAGTACACTAGTCAGTTAGTCATCCACTTGGGAACAACATCAACATCACTGGCTTAATGCTTCGTGATATAACAGTTGGAACAAGAGACTTTATGCTATGCTTGTGGCTTGCAGGGGCTCTAGTATTTACAGATGTGCTTCCCACAAATCCTATCTATATTAGATCATTTACACATGAATATGCTTATTATTATCTTTATCCCATATGTATGCATAGCTGCAGGTGAAACCTCAACCCTGGCCTATCTCCATCCATTGATACAACCCTGATAAAAAAAGCAAATTGGAAATGTCTGGTAAACAAAGATTGAAGCAAATTAGCAAGTCTTGTAGGTGCTCCTTAACCTACCGCAATTATTTCCCAAGGTTCGATTAAACCTTGGACTTCTAGGGAAAAATCTACTATACTGCATCTATAATCCGGATTAAAGGTATCAGTGAGCAAGATGCCACATGAACTTCATTGTCTTTGGGCACATTCTTGAGACCATAATAGGTTCCAATTAAACTCTTTCTCCGCAATTTGAAATCTAGAATCACCAGGATGATCTAGTTGTGGGTGTGTCTATCTTGCAAGCATCTTATAGGCCGATCATACTAAGAATATCCCTTTAGGATCAAGGAACTAGGCTCAAGGAACTAGGCTAGGAAGTCTTCCATCTCCTGATGGAGCGGTATTGACACAATCAATTTACAATCCTCCTCACAAAAAACATCAGATATTAGTTGGACATGCCACCATCTAGTGACAGGGTTTATCAGCTCGTTAACTTTGGTGATCACATTCTGACCTTGTAGGATAATTGGAACTCGTGTCCACTCCCGATGGAGCCATGGATCATTCCATATGTCGACATCTACTATGTTGCCAGTCCTCCACACCAGGACATGTTTGATCACCTCCACCCCTTCACGATGCTTCTCAATGTGTATGACCTATCCCTAATACTGACAATGTCCAAAACTGATCGGCTTGGGAAGTACTTTGCATGCAGTACACGTGTGCATAGTGGTTCTAGAACTATTAGGAATGTCCATGCCTTCTAGCTACCATAGCAAGAGACTGAATAGGTGGAGACCCCTAATCCTTAGCCCTCCATCCTTCTTCGGCATGTCCATCTTTTCCCAGCTCAATTAGTGAATTTTCTTATCATATTTTTGCTAGGACTACCAGAAACGATTCATCATCGCACTCATCTCGTGCATAAGGTTTTAGAAATGTTGAAGCAAGGCATGGAAAACGGGCTTGTTCGTGTGCGGTACCAAAGTTGGCAGGCCAGCGCATGGCGGTACCTAAGTTGCCTGAAATTACCGCGTTTCGAAAAGTTGGGCCGCCAACTACTGAGAGGGGCCATCTCGAGGCAAACTCATCTCACCCTGCCAAATACAAACATTCCATTAAACTGCCCCATGAAGTAGACGGTCGGGACCCACATGTCGGTTATCTGTCCGTGACGCGGGCGTCAACGCGGCAACCTCTTAGGCAAATCGAGCAGCTAAGTGGATTGGATGCGTTGACCAATTTCACAAATCCATTCCTAGCTTTCCCCTAGCACCGGCGGCATCGGAATCCACCCTCCAGGCAGGACGATCCCTTCGGACATTTGACTTCCGAGGCCAAGTTGCTGCGCCTAGTTGCTGCGCCCAGTCGCTGATACCGAGCTCCAATGGCGCATGCCGTAGCCGCCGTTGCGAGGTTCTAGCCTGCCTCCACCGCCGACGAGCCGAGCAGCTCGGAGGATGGCAAATCCTACTATCAAGAAAGAAGAAGTTTTGTCTACAAGCGGGTGATCTACCCTTCTCTTTGCTATTCGCACTAGTTACAACTGCTAGCTGGCTACTGAACCTCAAATTGTTTGTTAGCCCATTGCTGACAAACATATTTTGTCCACAGTTTTCTGTCAAGTGGGATCTGCGCGGACCCCCCTTACCTGGTTACTATAGTCCTCTATAGGTACAACTCCAAGGGCAATAGGTATGGACACCATTGTTTCACGATGGAAGAAGCGCCTGCGCAGATCTGCACTATATCTAGTATGGTTGCTGCTCTGCGTAATCATGTTGAATTATGGCCGAAGGACACTGCAAAGTTCATCTTCATGGATGAACGTGGCATCATGGTTCCTATAACATGTGACAGTCAGCTAATTGGGTTGATGAAAAGGTATGCTTCGGTTGCATGTTTGAGCTGAAATGTGATGTACTAGATGTGGAAGCTGCTGCAACTGGGAGTCGCCCTTCTATTCTTGGATAGGGTGGTTGCTCGAACCCAATTAGCTCCTGGTAGCAAAAGTCTCTTGGGGTTCGCATGTTTGTGCTGAATTGTAATTTTTGTTTTATTTACTCTGTAGATATTGGGAAGTTATGCAACAGTCTTGTTTCTTTGACAGGAAGCGCCACAAGGTTAGAAAAATGACTGCCGGGTCAGTCATTTTGCTGCCCAAAGAAATTAAAAACGAGTAGAAAGATGATGCTGGACACGATTCTGGTGCCCATTGTCCCGGTGATGCAGAGTACGTGAAGCTAAGAAAAATGGCACCGAGGAAGAGGAAGAAGGCAGGAAATGAAGAAGTCATTGGACGTGAAGGCTTGGCACCCAGGCTGCGGAAGAAGGCTGCTGGCAATGAAGATGCATAGTAATGTGTTGAACTTGAACCTATATATGTAATTCTGTTAAATTCTGATCGCTCTGTGTGTGGCACGTTGCTGGGCGAAACAATCTACCCACGTTCTCTGAGTAAAATGTACCGCGACTTAGGGTTTGGAAACGCCTGAGTCAGTAGTTGAATCCGAAATTGTGATTGTGCCACTGCTATCTGAAAACAATGATCCACCGGTTCCACGATTACTGAGGGGCAGGAGGTCTGCAAATACGACGGAATGTAAGTGGCACATAAATAAATTATTTAAGCTTCCACACCCCACGAAGCAGCAACTTATTTCAGATGCTGCACAACGACGTGGCAACATAAACAACAATGTTCTCACCGATAATGCCCAGATGAGGAGGAAATGGGTACCACTTTCTGGCCTAATCTTGAGCCCGTCTATCTCACTGCCTCTCTGCTCCTGCATCCCCTGCATCTGGCAAAGCTTCCGGATCTCTAGTAACCGGGTGTATGTGCTTCCACTTTATGAATTGTGGTTGTGTCATTTGCATGCGGCACAATCCACGTAGATTACGTTTAAACAAACCACCACTGTCAGAATACACTAGTAGAAGAGGTGTCTTTGGTCCACAGTTACGTTCTCAATCCAGGACAGGGATCTAAATCGAGGCAGAAATTGATCTAAATCACAAATTCTTACACAAATTAATGTGGGGTCAGAGCAATTTTTTCCTCCCTGAAATCTGGGACCAATAGTTCAGACCGCTAGGTCAACAAGTACAAATATTACAAATTAAAAAGGCACGGAGCTTAAGCTAAATAGAACTAGTTATCACACATCTCCTTGATCTTCCTAATCTTGGCCCGATGCGCATCTTCCTGCGAGAGAAAGGATCGAATTGTCTGCTCCTTCCTTTTAGCATCTTCCTTGCACAGCTTCAATTGTTTCTCTAAATTTTTCTTCATGCACTTGTCAATACTCGTAGTTGTGTACTGCAGGACTTTGGCCTGGTAGAGATCGTTCCTTGCTTGAGTCAGTTCTTGCTCTGCTTTAGCCTTCAGGGCCAACGCCACGTCCCTCTCATTCTCGACTTTGATAACCTTGTCTTGCACCCACCTGAGATCTCGCTTATGCTTGGTCGTGTCAACTGGTTCCCATAGCTTCATCTCAACACTGTCAAGAAGTGAGCTGAATACAGATTCTTTCAACTCGACAGTCATTTTCCATAGTTTGTCGAGCGTTTTCTGCATCAATTTGGGCCACTCTGGATCTACCCATTTGACAACACGGCAACTTCTGCCTTGCATCATTGCACGATGTCCTTGACACCGTAGAAACCTCCTGCCTGCGTTTAATCCTTCGAAGGCTACAAATTTAGCAGGCACATATACATGTTTACATACCAGAGGACTGTCTTCATCCTCTAAACCGTGATAGTCGGAGTCATACATCGTCTGGTTGGCCTAACACATCATACGCGCATGAGTAAACAAATTAGATCTAGCTCAAAAATAGATAACTAGCCACAGATGATAGAAATAGAGATGAGACGACTCACATCGAAATCACCATCCCTGTCATCACGACGCGTTTCCTCGCCGTCTCCATCGAGCAGCAGTTGGTAGCCGTTGCTGCCGAGCAGCAGGTGGTAGCCATCACTGCCGAGCAGCCGGTAGTAGCCGTCGCCGCCGAGCAGCAGGTGGCCGACAACGTCGTGGTGCCAGCGGAAAATCTGGATGGGGGGCAGGCGGCAGGCGGAGGCAATCCGGTGATCTACAACGACCCCATCGCCGTTCAAGAAATCTTTAACGCAATCGTGGAGAATGATGAGTTCGAGGAGGAGGTCCCTGATGAGGAGTCTGAGGTACTACATTGCTAGCTTCTCTATTCGCAGCCGCAATTTTCACTGTTCATACATAGGATTTGCTCAACCGTGTACAATTTTTTTCTCTTGAAGTAGGGTAGTATATATATGATTAGATCGGTTGATTGATGCATCTGCCATCTAGTCACAAAACCCCAATCCGTCTAGTCACAAAACCCCAATCTGCTCATATGCCATCTAGTTGAGTTTTCTAGTTGAGTGTTGATTTCGATACAGAGCAGGCCTATAACATTACATTTCTATTCCTTACTGAGCCCAATGATTCAATTTGGCCCCAAAATAGTGCAAGGGCATCTGATGGTATCGTTTTCTTAGGGATGGTTAGAGGCCCTGAGGCGGCAATGCACATAAACAATATAGGTTGTGATGTTGGTATTTTGGTTCTCCGACTCCATCGCTGGAAAAAATGAGGCCCTAATTTTTTCTCTCATATGGAACCTAAATATATAATATTTGTATTGTTTCTGATCTATGAATGCGTTGTATGATGCATTTGTATATCCTGAATATTGTTTGGTACGATTACATTTCAATTTCTTATTGTGGCCAATGATTCAAATTTGCCCCAAAGAGAGGCAGACACATTGGTGTCAAATTTTTACAGGGATGAGTGAGCGAACCTGGGGCCATGTACAAGATCAATATAAACTGTGCAATTGTTACTTGGTTCGCTTACGCCATCTCTGTAGAAACTTATGAGGCTGTAATCTTTATTCTACATTCATAGAACTATGATATTCGAATTATCTATTCCATGCATTCATAGTGTATAAGAATTACATTTTAGTTTATCACCGACGCCGATGATTGAAATTTGCCCCAAAAGAGTTCAAGTGGAGACACGTATGATGGTGTCGTGTTTTAGGGATGGGTTGGTGAACCTGAGGCAGCAATACACACAAACAATATAGGTTGTGTTGTTGGTACTTTGGTTCCCCAACTCCATCTCTGAAATAAATTTTGAGGCCCTAGATTTATTCTCATATGGAACTACATATATGATCCTTGAATTGTTTCTGATGTTTTAATGATTGGTATGATGCATATGTATATGAATGGTTTTAATCATAAGTATTTTTAACATGCACCTGAAGATTAATTGTTTGGTTTTTTTATTTATAATTACAATATTTAGGCTTGTTTTTGTACCTGACTATCTATATCCCTGAATAATGTTTTGTACGATTACATTTCAATTTCTTATTGTGGACAATGATTCAAATTTGCTTCAAAAGAGAGGCAGACACATTGGTGTCAGATTTTTTCAGGGACGAGTTAGTGAACCTGGGGCAATGTACAACAACAATATAGGCTGTGCAATTGTTACTTGGTTCAATCACGCCGTCCCTGAATAAACTTATGAGGCCGCAATCTTTATTCTACATTCATAGAACTATGATATTCAAATTATCTATTCCATGCATTCATAGTGTATAAGAATTACATTTTAGTTTGTCACTGAGGCCTATGATTGAAATTTGCCCCAAAAGAGTTTAAGGGGAGACACGTATGATGGTGTCGTGTTTTAGGGATTGGTTGGTGAACCTGAGGCAGCAATGCACACAAATAATATAGGTTGTGCTGTTGGTACTTTGGTTCGCCTACTCCATCTCTAAAACAAATTATGAGGCCCTAGATTTATTCTCATGTGGAACTATATATATGATCCTTGAATTATTTCTGATCTTTTAATGATTGGTATGATGCATATGTATATGAATGGTTTTGATCATAAGTATTTTTAACATGCACCTGAGGATTAATTGTTTGGTTTTTTATTTATAATTACAATATTTAGGCTTGTTTTTGTACCTGACTATGTATATCCCTGAATAATGTTTTGTACGATTACATTTCAATTTCTTATTGTGGCCAATGATTCAAATTTGTCCCAAAAGAGAGGCAGACACATTGGTGTCAGATTTTTTCAGGGACGAGTTAGTGAACCTGGGACGATGTACAACAACAATATAGGCTGTGCAATTGTTACTTGGTTCACTCACACTATCCCTGAATAAACTTATGAGGCCGCAATCTAATGTAATTATTTGTCATTGTGTTGAGATGAAATGATATATGAACCGATCAAACTATTGCTGAGATGCTTTATCTTTGATATCCACGGATATATTGTCTGACATATACATGTTGTCAATTTTTGAGTTGTAATACAATTCAATCATATGTACGAGTTCTAAGTTATGTTCTTAAAAATCAACAGGAGGATGATGATGAAGTGGACGATAACAAGGAATCCAGAGACAACAAGAGCCGCTACGTGCTGAGGCGGTTATGATGTGGGCTAATCCGTTTCCACCATAGGGGAGACTGTTTTGCCCATTCTGTGGCATAGCAATCAACATGGACCTCAACAGCATGATCCAGCACGCGGAGAGCGTTGGCAGAGGCAGAGGCAGAAGCCATAGACCGATTACCTTGGCGCGGCACGCAGCCTACGACAAATTCCTCCGGAAGTATGTCAGGACTGGCCTGTATCCCATCGACTAGGCTGTCGCTGCCTCCTGGTGATAAACCCTTGCCCTGCTAGGCGTCTCCGTGTCCCGGCCTCCTGCTGTAGCCATGTTTTTATTTTGTTCTAGTTAATTATTACCTGTGTGTGGCATGTAAGACAATATATCCGTGGTGTCTTTGGTGAACCTTATTTATTAATCTACTCCTTTATATGGAGTGCCTTAAAGTTTCTAGTGTTAAATTATATTTACTGATCATGCTCATGCACACTACAAAATATTTCTAGTGCTCGATTATATTATAATTGTCAAGAAATACATCAACAAGTTAAATTGGTTCAAATTTTGTATTGAAGTAACTAAATGTATCACACACATAATAAACTAGAAACTAAAATCTAGTTCAAACACATAATGTATCACCACCACTTGTTGTCGTTCTTGACTTGCTTCCCCTTCAGCCGCTTGATGTCGCCACCATCCCAAGATCCCTGCTCGTCCTGAAACCGCTTTCTGTCCTCCTCGCGCTTCTTCTCCCGGGCTAGCTTGCAACCAGGGCATAGCTCTCTCGTGAAAAACCCCGCCTTAACCATCCCATCTTTCATGGTAATGAGCTTACTGTACAACTCGTACGCCATGTAGGCGTATCTGGCTGCATACTCGAGGCGCGCCTGTCTCATCGGCTTCCACTCCCAGTAGTCGTGATCGAGTCGCTTCAATTTCTTCAGTTTTTCATAGGATTTATCGATGATTTCCGCTGCCAGATCACCCATGCCATCCTTCGCTGGGTATAATTTGATCTTGTACAGATTTTGGATGTCGATGTGGTGCCCCTCTAGGATTTTTATCAATGCACGAGAAAGCATAATTGTGTCATTTGTGATATCCACGCTAGTGAAAGTTATCCCTTTCCTACACAAGAACTCGACCAGATCCGGACAACGCATCTCAGTTGGTTTACTCCTGCACTTAGATGGTTCTAGGGATGTAAGGGAACAAGGGAGGCAGAAGTGGTGACCTCAAATTTAAATTTCACATACCTGCAGAAGTGGTAAACGAGGACCTCCTCATGTATGGCGATTTGCACGACAGCGATTTCTTGTGGAGGATTTTTTTGCTTATTTGCACGGGTGTACTCCAAGTCTAGCCTCACAAACTTGTGCTTCTCTTTCTCAAGCAATTGCTCAAACCTGGCGAGATTTGTCTCCACAGTCACTTCATCATTTGTGTACACCACTGTCAAAGTCGTGGTGCCATGGGAAGGGACCAAGTGGGTCTCTGTTGTGCGTTTCCATCGTCCATGCCTGCAAGGAAATGGGTGAAAGGAACTGCCTGCAAGGAACTGCCTTCGAGAGGAAGAAGAAGATGAACCGACGGTTTCAGAACAGAGGAAGAAGAAGCGCCTAGGAAAAACTGTAGAGGAATGACTGAGGAAGAGGAATGACTGCAAAAGAAACGTGGTAACTGCAACTTTCGGTTCGAGAACTCACCGTGGTTACGTGGAGATCGTGGCAGTGCCGCCGGTTCAACAAGTGGGGTCAGTTCCTGCGAGAATATGAAATTAGCTGTGCATTTTTCTATGCGAGAAATTGAGAGAAGTCTTTTATATTTTGTCTTTCATAATTAAACACAATGAAGTTGGTACAGCCCAAGAGATTTGAACAAACGAGATTTGCTAGTTTAACATACAATAACACTTATAGGCCCAACATGGCAGAACTTGGAGAGCCCCAGAACTTGAGCTACCACAGAGACTTCGGCAGAGGTGACAGAATTGGTGCGGGTGCAACCACGGCGACGGCGAGCTCGGATTCTAGAGGAGGAAAACAGAACCGAGCATGTCGACAAGGTGATAGATCTCACGGGGAACCAATTCTCGTCCCCGACCGTGCCATGGGTGCGTCCACGGTGAGGGCGAGCTCCGACTCGGGATAGGGAGGAGAGCGGGGCCAAGCAGCTTCGTCACTTCCCAACTCTGCGCCATGGCCGCGACCACAGATTGTCGCTCCGGGGAAGAAGACGAGTAATGGAGGCGCCAACGTTGCAAGCCTACAGGGAGGAGAGCTGGGCCGAGCAGGTTCGTCCACGTCCCAGCTCCGCGCCATGGCTGCGACGCCCCACAGATTGCCGCTCCGGGGAAGAAGAAGACGCGTAATGGATGCAGGCGCCAACGCTGCAAGCTTAATTGACACCTAAGCGACGGGAGCGACAGGAGCGACACAACGGCGAGAACTAACAGGGGGGCCCAACTTGACGACCGTTAGCCTGATTTTTTGTATTGAAACATAAAGTTGAATTCGTGCCGAAAAAGTCCCTCTGAGTATTTGGCACGCCAACTATAGTCATCGCGGATGATATTAGGAAACTCGGGTACCGCGTTGCCTGGATACCCCAACTTTCGGGCCGCAAAATGATACTCTCATGGAAAACATGGGTATATCTTGTGCACAAGATTTAATTAACAGATCCTTTGCTGCTCGTGACAACAACCTTTCATCCATCCCTGAATACTTTCCCACACATGCCCTTTTAAGTATGCAAACACACCGGATATCGATCTCCCCACATATGCTAGTAATCCCAAGTATTTATTATTCCATGCCTTCGTAAAAATGTTCAGTACATCCATCACTTTCCTCCTTGTATGCATAGGTGTGTTAGGACTAAACCTAAACGCTGACTTGTTGTAGTTAACCATTTTCCCTGAGCAATCTTCATACATAGATAAGATATTCCACAGGTGGGTTGCATTCTCTTCCGACACTTTCAAGAGAACCAACGAGTCATCTATGAAGAAAAGGTGATTAAAACTCAGGCCTGCTGCACACACCCCAACACCTTGCAATCTACCATCCTCTTTAGATTTACTCAACAAACATGATAATGCATCATCACGGATCAGAAATGGGTAAGGCGATGACAGATCCCCTTGAAGTAAACCTCGAGGGTAGATCATATCTGAATATGAATTATTCACTTAATTATGTAGCTAACCGAGGACACACAACATATTTATTTTAATGCATTCCTCATTAAACCCCATCTTTCTCATCATATCCTCTAAGAAATGCCGCTCTACTCTATCGTATGCCTTGCTCATGTCAAGTTTGATAGAAGAAAAACATTGGAGTCCCTTCCTTTTAATTTCATAAAATGTGTACACACATACGCCAACAAAATGCAATCTGTAATGAGCCTCTCGGGCACAATGGCACTATGGTTAGGGGCAATGATATATGGAAAAAATATTTTGATGCGATTTGCTAGTACCTACAAAACCAATTTATATATCACATTGCATAAACTGATTGGTCGAAGGTCCTTCATGCACATAGGGTTGGCAACCTTGGGTATAAGAACCACGCATGACCCATTCCGTCGTTCAGCCATATCACCACCATTGAGCACCTTGATAATCTCCATTGTAATAATCTTCCCCACGACCTCACAATATCTCTTGTAAAAGAGAGTAGGCATACAATCCATCCCTAGGGCTTTTATACCTCTTATACCATCCAATGCACTCCACACCTTCTCCTTTGTGAACTCCCTCACGAGGGTTTCATTCATAATAATCAGCGTCACTCGTGGATTGATGTCACCCAAAAGTTCAGTCGTCCTTGTACCTGCATGGGAGGACAAAAGGTTTGAAAAAAGTTGGTAGTTACCCCCTCTAACTCCTCTGGTTCTTTCACCACTACTCCATCCTCCCTTCTCAACTCCTTGATATGATTTTTATTTTTCCTTCCCGACGCCACCCTATGGAAAAATTGGTGTTACGATTTCCTTCCTTCATTTAACTCACATGGGATATTTGCTTACAATAGGTTTACTTTTGATCCTCCAGTCTACTAAGTTTGAACCACCACACCTCTTCCTTCCGCACATGCTCTTGTGAAATGTTCTCTCGTCTACACTTCTTTATTTCCTTCTTCAACCTACTGATCGGTTTATCCAGATCACCAAGCACCTCCCTACTCCAACCGACCAGATCTCCCAACACATCCTTCAGCCCTCCTTTCACCGGTTTTCCTTGTATTTCAACTTCTAACTCACATGCCTTCCTAACTCCCTCATCACACTCCTCCTCCTTCACCCATCTCGCCTCGAATAGGGGCACCACTCTACCCCTCTCCCCCTTTTGCAATGCTCACCGCCAGTCATGTCGATAATGATGGGCTAGTGATCATAGTGTCTAGATGCTCTCATATATACCTTGTTGAACCATGACTACGATTCCTCCACATAAACACTTCCCTTTGAAGCCTACATCCATCAGGTTATGGTCCTCTAATATTGTTTTGAAGCAATCTATGCATGCTTGTGGCCTGGGCACTCTCCCGTCTTTCTCATGTCCATACAATATCTCGTTGAAGTCACCGGTGATGAGCCACAGTTTCGAGCTATGGTTCCTAAGGATCCTCAGTAGCTTCCACGATTTCTCCCTCTCCTCCATTTTTGGTTCTCCATAAAACAATTGAACCTCCAGGTAAACCCATCCTCTTCAGTGTCTATGTGGTATTTCGATGGCATTCCAATAAATTAACATTGATTCCATTCTTATAGAATAGGACCAGTCCACCACTCTAACCAACACAATCTTTAACCAACATGTTGGCATGCCCAACTTGCATATAATCCACTCCAACATATTCTTATCCATCTCCATCTCCAAAATAAAAAATACATTGGTTATCCACCTTCTAGACATCCAAGATGCCCCAAACAACCGAGACATTCCCTAAACTCCGATCGTTCCATATTGTAATTCTCATTAGGATTCACGGGGCTGTTCCGATAGGCCCGTGCTGATATTGTTTGTACTTGCCTATGTTAGTTCTCCCCTTCACTTCCTTCCTGTTTTTATTCCCCTTCGAATCCTCATCAACCTCCGTGTCATCACATTGTCTCTTCTTTCCCACCGCATCAGGTGCTTCCAGCTCCATTCTCGGCCCACTATGATCATGTTTCATGAACTTGTTCATAGTAATCTTCTTCGATTCAGCATGCACTGCCCCCACCTGACCCTCTTCACCTCTCGGCTCTCCCCCTCTTCACGTGCATGGCCACACCGTCCCCATGCAAGGGCTTTCTACCTCCCACTCCTTCATATACCTCATCTCCCTGCCACCATCGAGGACTACTACCACACCCTCCTCCTTCCCTATAATGACCTATCCCACCACTTCTCCCCGCTCTCCCTTCTGATTAGCATCAACAGTAATTTTTCCAACCTCCTTAGAAGCTAGTATCATCTCCTTGTCCTTCTCCACATGCCTTCCCTGCTCGGGTACTGTTTCCACTCCCATCTTCTCCCTTTCCATGACTTCTATAGCAACAGTTACACTAGAAATTTCCTTACCTACTGCCTCCTTGGATCCTCCCTTACTATTCCCATATGCGGCCCTGTGTTTGGTATTAAATCGCGGTTGTTTTGGTCCTAGGTCACCCTGCTCCATGTCCTTCCCGCTAGTCAGTTTTAGTGGACTCATCACTGTCACCAACTTTTCACATCCATCAATAGCCTTCCCATTACTCCTGGAGCTGTTGTATTCCTTACTACATGATGATTCTTCACTACCAGACCTGCTCCCTACACTCCCACTCCCAAAATAGCTCCTATCTATGTTGTCATTCTAGATCCGTTTAGGTTCTTCCCTACCAACCTTTTTCTGCATCATCCATTTAAGCGACTTCCCAAACTGAGGTTCTTCACCTATCTTGAACTTGATCAAGCACTCCTTGTTTATATGTGCAATATTTCACCTATGAAGAAAAAATCAGGTAAAAAATCATACTCAAAAGGGCACCATACTGACCTTCCTCTTTCATCCACTTCCACCATTGTTCCCCTCATCAGCGACCTTGCAATGGTCAAACGAAACTCCAGCCTTAGATATTTTCCCACCTCTAGTTCATTTATTACTCCATCTATCGCAATAAACTCACCAATTATGTTTCCAATTGATTCTCAAGTATCCCTCAACATCATCATCCCTAATAGTATTTTGAAAATACACTAGTCTTCAACCCGTGCAGCTGCACGGGCTAGCTATTACAAAAAACACTTTAATAGTTAAATATAAAACTTGTGAATGACAATTATATAATGTATTGTTATTAAAAGTGTGCAGTGTATTTACTTGGTTTATAGAAAGAAATAATATAAGCATATTAGCATATGAATTTAATCAATTGTGATTAGATGGTTTTTACGTCAATATTTTTCTTTGTCTCAGGATTGTCACATTTGCAAATCTCTCTAGTTTCATTAATTAGAATATGTCGTATGTTTATTTGTCACATAATTATATTTATCTGGGCACAATAATATGGCACACTCCGGTAGATTGGTGACGTATGCATTTAACTGTTAGTCATCATCTAAATATGTAACTAAAAAGTTAATATAATTGTGATATTGTGCAATATTTTATGGATGAAGGTAGTATGATATACTTTGATCAATGCATGACTTAGACTGATTCTTGTATACTCTATGTAGGAAATAATGGAGATTTTATTGATAAGAGCATCCTTAGTTAATTACAACCTCCGATTTTGCATAAACCTATGACAATTAAATCGAACCGGAGAAGGTAATATTATTTGTTTGGTAGATATACCATATAAAAAGTAAATAACCTCACGTCCAAACATGTGCCTATGACATATATGTACATGCTTGAAAATATACTGTGCATGCAAGGATCTGGCCTAAATTAGGTTCAAATAGCTCAAGATTTATGCTTGTGAATTGGTCGCAAGCTGCGTGCAGCAGGATACCATACCAGAGCCGACATGTCTCTATTTTTAAGACCACGTCCCAATGCAACTGGATAAAAGTAGCTGCGGCTCCATATGATGGATCACACACTTCAGCGCTTTAGCAAACTTCTTGTTGTATGTAGTTTAATAACATACACTTCAGGTTAATTACCTAAAACAAAAACATGAAGATCAGATGGAAGATATGATACATGGACGCTTAGTAAAAATAATGTCTGTACAGCGATGCGCATGTAGCGGTCTTCTTTTCTCCAGGGAACTCTACAATCACCTGTCCAAGATTCTCTTTCTTGCATATGCTGATGCTTTCATATAGAGCTTGCCTTCGACTTCTTGTAGTCGAAGTTGCCGCCCATGTCCAACCACAGCTAGCTGGAACTCCCTGTTTGATGCATGATTCATCAAAATGAGAAAGAGGTCAGGCTCGGCTCATGATCGCTACCGGCCGTATGGAAATAGCGATATGTCCACAGCATATGGTTGGAGCGGATATTGTTGTACCTTGTATCCATGTTTGATGCACTCCTGATGCGACGAACAGCGCATCAGATGCATTTCTGAACTCAAAAATCAGAAGGGCTCTCACGCTGTCCAGCCCGGCCGGATGGAGCTTCGGGTGTCGCTGGTGGCGTGCGGTATATCTGCGTGAATCAGTATGCGATGTCGGCTGTATGAATGAGCATCCTTTGAGATGCATCGTAGTATTGGATAAGCCTCAGAAGTTGTTTGATTCTCTTTTTTAAATGTAGCAGGCATGTTGGACCAAAAGAAACAAACCGGGTTGTATCCTCATGAAGAGAACGTTGTTTAGACGACAGCCTGTATGCTTCCGGGACTCCCGATAAAATTGCACGGTTTATACGTGATCCTGAGCGTAGACTTTATATCGGACGATTATTATTAAATGTTTTCTAGGATTAACGTGGAGGCTTGAACTGTGCCTCCAATTAGTAAATATAAGATACCCATATCGGTATAGTACTAATATTTCATACTCTTCTAGGCTTTTTTCCTCATCTAACTTCTCCATAACCAGCAAACTTTTGTCGAACATCCATGTCCCTTCATCCACTGCCTTCTTCCTTCCTGAGATCTGGTGGAAAGTGAAAAATAATTTGTTCTCCTACTACAAAAGGCGACTCAAGACGCATGGGTTTTGCTATTCGAGACGCATTCCTAGTGCATCTCGAGCATCACGTCATGCATAATAATTATGCCAGACACATCTCATATGCACCGTGTATACCTCGTATATGCGAGACGCATATCAATATGCATCTCGTGTATATATATACAGAACGCATATTAATATGTGTCTCGCATATGCAAGGTATACACGAAGCATATAGGATGTGTCTTGTATATGTTTCAAATGCGCCTTGACGCAATGTGTCTCGAATAGCACACGATATGTGTCTCGAATAGCAATTCTGAAAATAAGTTTTTACAGATCCACTATACAGTACAATATATAGGTATTTAAATACACAATATAGTCCATAATGCAATATAAATAACACAATTATACAGAAAGTTGCAGTTGACTAAAACAGAGATAGTAGTACATCGCAAATAGTAGTACGTCACATCTGACATAGCTATAAGTGCCAAGTTTACGTCTCTCGAGACCGAGTACAAGTTCACCATCACATTACAATGACGATGGAGCTAGGCGAAGTAGAGTACACAACCAACTACGATGAGCAAGGTGGTGATCACGATAGAGTTTCTCATTCGGTTCTTCTTCCTTAGGTGCTTCCTCCACTTCTCTTCCGCCACCACTCTACTCTTGTAGCATTTGTAGATGTTGCCCGAGAACTTGTTTACTTGCTCTAGGCAGTCTAGCCACTCCTCGTACACTCCTACAACCACACCATTGTACACGACATAACACTTCTTCGGTGCCATATATTATAAGCAAGAGTTCACAGAATAAAATCATATGGGTGCAAAAATATGTAAAATAGGACTAACACACTAAAAAAAGCATGCCAGATATAAACTTAGGTTGGACACAGGAATAACAATGCCCTGATGGATCTGGTGTGCAAATTAGGATGCACAACTGACTTGTAATTTGTGGATATCAGAAGGCACACCAGACGATTAGGGTATAGTCACACACATAGTTCCACACCATGTTTTAATCATTAGCATTTCAAAGAAATACAAAAGCAAACCAAGAATAAAAAGCATAACATGGCCTCCGTCTTGCATAACGTGGCCAGCTCCTCTTTCAGCAGCGTGATATACAGATTGATGTTTGTACCAGGTTATTTTGGCCCTTGCACTAGCATACTCATTGTTACGTACTTCTTCTTCATGCACAGCCAGGGGGAGGTTGTATATCCATACAAACATGGGTCGGGTGCTATGTGTGCTGCTCTGGCTGCCAAACGGATTGAGTCCATCGGTGCTCACACCTAGGCTAAGGTTTCTTGGGTCCTCCCCGAATCGTTGGTAATATTCGAGGTCCAATGGCTTCCACTGGCTAGCATCCGAAGGGTGCCTCAGCATTTCCTCCTTTCCCGAATCTTCGTACTCTGGCCTCTTTCTTTCTGCATGCCAGCGCATGAGCTTTGCCTCCTTAGGGTCCATGAAATACCGCTGCAGACGGGGAGTGATAGGAAAGTACCATACCACTTTTTTTGGAGCTTTCTTCCCTTTCTTGTATCGAGAGGTGTTGCACACCGTACACGTGGTTTTCTTCGCATCCTCGCCTCGGTAGATGATGCAATCATTTATGCAGACGTGGTATTTTATGTGCGGTAGGTTTAGAGGGCACACGACTTTCTTGGCCTCATTGATACTAGTAGGAAGTGTGTTCCCCCTCTTGGGAGCACGATCATGCCAGAATGCTATGTTGTCATCGAAGCATTCACTACAAGAAAAGTTTCCTTCCGCAATGACTTGGCCCGACGGTCGTCGTAGAAGGCGCGTCTTCCGCGACGAAATTCTCGGCTCGGCCATGGCCGATGGAAAACTTTTTTTCCGGTTTCGCAGCCCTCTACTACGACGGATCTGCTAAAAACATGGAGAAAGCTCGGCTAGCGCATGGCAGAAGCAAGATTTTTGTTTCCTCGCGCGATGTTGACTCGACGAAGTCTTTTGAGGCGTGTGGGTCCCGGATGTCAGTGGCTCTAGCGGACCATACTTTTCGGTCGCGCCTCCCTGATTTGAACTCGATAACGTAGCTTGAGGCGTCTGCCGTTTAGTCAGGCTGCTAGGTCCCACATGTCAGCCTCTCATTAGAAGGATTGTGTGTATGATGGAATTTTTTTCCTTCGCTCGCGCTATCCTGTTCCGAAGTTGATAGCGCTGCTCTATGCATCTACCGTCTAATCAACCCCCTGGGACCCACATGTCATCCTCTCATTAGAAGAAACGTGTGTATGATGGATTTTTTCCTTCGCTGGCGCTACCCCGTTCTGAGTTGATAGCTCTGCTCGACGCATCTATCGTTTAACCAACCTCCTGAGCCCCACATGTCATCCGCTCATTAGAAAAAATGTGTGTATGATGGATTTTTTCCTTCACTCGTGCTACCCTGTTCCAAACTTGATAGCGTTGTTTGATGCATCTACCGTTAATCACGATGCTGGCCCCACATGTCATCCTCTCATTAAAATAAGCATATGTATGATGGATTTTGTACCCTCTGTAGCACCTTCATGTTCTGAACTTGATAGCTTTGCTCGCTGCATTAGCCATTTATTCAGGCTGGTGGGTCCCTTATGTCAGCCTCACATTAGAAGAATCATGGGTACGATGGAATTTTCTTCTTCTCTAGCGCTACCCTGTTTTGAACTAGATAGCGTTGCTCGACGAATCTGCCGTTTGCTCACGCTGCTGGGTCCCCATTTCAGCCTCTCATTAAAAGAAACGTATACATGCTGAACTTTTTTCTCGCTCACGTCTTCCTGTTTTGAACTGGCTACGTTGCTCGATGCAGCATCTGTATAAGGTCGCGCTGCTGGGTCCCACATATCAGCCTCTCTATAAATGAAACGTGCGTATGATGGACTTTTTTGGCCATGTCCGCTGTTTTGACCTTGGCAACTTGCTGGGTCCCAAATGTCAACCACCTCTGTGCAGGAAACGTGTCTATGTTGGGTCCCAGCTGACAGCCTCGATTTCAAAGAAACATGTGTATGTTGGACTGTTTTTTCGGGTCCCAGATGTCAGCCTCAGAGTACAAAAATGCTCATAAAGGCCAAATTAAAAAGATTCTGGGCAAACTCGGGGCGGATGCCCTATTCGTCATGGCTTATATTCCATGGTCTCACTCCTAAGTTGAATGGGCTATGGTCGATGGCCACAAGACCACAAGGCCGAATTAGAAGGTATTGGGATATGCTTGGGGCTGATAGGCTAATTTCATGGGCTATGCTTGGGCCTGCTGGGTCCGACATGTCATCTTCTCTATAAGTGCAACGTGTGTATGATGGACTTTTTTTTCGGCCGCGTCCGCTATTTTCACCGTGGAAGCCGTGTCTGGTCTTACTGCTGGGGCCCTTATGTCAGTCTCTCTGGCATGTTCTGGCTTGTGGGTCCCTGATGCAGCCTTGTATGTTTTGTCTGGTGGGTCCCTGATGCGAGCCTCTCTATACAAGTATTTAAACTTTTTTTTTGATCCCACCCTCAAAACAAATTCCAGGGACGCTACATGTTGGTGGGTCCGTGATGTCAGCCTCTCCGTAATACGATATTTCTAGAAGAAAAAAAATGTAAATCCAAGATACGATTCGAACAAAAGACCTTCAAATCAAATAAACGTAAGCTGAGTGTGTTGCCACTACAACAAAGATATTTATAGAATAAATATCATTAAACTTTTATTAGTACTACAATTTATGTATTAGTCTTCTTAAAAATATTTTGGGTGTCTATGTTTATCTTTTTTAAAATATAAAAGGACAGCGCTCCTTGATGGCCCAAAATATATCGAGCTCGTTGGGGAACCCCAAGAGGAAGGTATGATGAGCACAACAGCAAGTTTTCCCTCAGTACGAAACCAAGGTTATCAATCCAGTAGGAGCAAGGAAACACCCCAAAGGTGTAGCTAGCTGAATGTTGGCAGGACGCACTACCGGGGCCAACAGCAACGTGGAGACCTGCACAACACAACCACATAATGTTGCCCCCAACTTACGATGATGTTGTCAATCTCACCGGTTTTGCTGAAAACAAAGGATTAAACGTATCGAATAGAAGGAAGTAATAGTTTCCAGAAATTAAACACAAAGCAGTAAACAGTTTGATTGTACATTGAAAGTAAAAGAAAGGACCGGGGTCCATAGTTCACTAGAGGTGGCTCTCCTTAAGATAGATAATATGTTGGGTGAACAAATTACAGTGGGGCAATTGACAAACATCGAGAAAGCATACAAGCATATACTACTCATCTTGACTCCTTTGAGATTCGATTGGGCATTACAACATTATACATAGACCGCCATCCAACTGCATCTATGACTAATAATCCACCTTCAGGTTATCATCCGAACCCCCTCCAGTATTAAGTTGCAAGCAACAGATTATTGCTTTATGAATTGCATGTAAAGTAAACAATACGATTGTTCTATGAACAAAGGATTGTTGTTTTCTCCCTAGTAGCAACAACACATCTAGTACCTTAGAGATTTCTGTCACTTCCCTAGATTACCAGAGGCATGAACCCACTATCGAGCATAAATACTAACTCTTGGAGTTGCTAGCATCTACTTGGCCAAGATAGCTACTAACAACGGAAAGCATGCAAGATCACAAATAATAAAGACATGATAGAATCAATAATCAATCTGAAATAGCATCTCAATATCCATCGGATCCCCGCAAACACAACATGCAGAATTACAAATAGATGATCTTGATCATGAACGGAGCTCACAAGATATAAACATGATAGCACAAAGGAGGAGAACCAGCCATCTAGCTACTACATGGACCCGTAGTCCAGAGATGAACTACTTACGCATCACACCGGAGGCTTGCATGGTGATGAAAAAGGCCTCCAGGGTGAATTCCCCTCTTCGGCAGGGTGTCAGTAAGAGCTTCAGATCCCTCCCGATCTAGGGATGGAGATGACGGTGGTACAGACTCTTTCGTGGAATTTTGATCGGGTACTTAGGGTTTCCGTATCAGAGGCAATATACAGGCGGAAGGAGAGGCCGAGGGGGTGCCTGGGCGGACCACCCCTAGCTGCTGCCAGCCCGCCACGTGGCCAGGTGGTGTGGCTGGGCCCCAGCCCCTCTGTGTCTCGTATTCTGGCTCCAAGTGTCCCCCAGTAAAATAATAAATTTGGCTTTTGTCCCGTCCAATTCCGAGAATATTCATTTTCTGACTTCCTGGAACCAAAATTAGCGTAAAAATGCACACTGCACTGTGGCTCTTGTTAATAGGTTAGTCCAAGAAATCATATGAAAAGTACTCCAAAGTGTGGACAAAACATAAGAAAGTAGATAAAACCAAGCATGGAACATCAAAAATTATAGATACATTTGCAATGTATCAACATCCCCAAGCTTAACTCATGCTCGTCCTCGAGTAGGTAAGTGATAAAAAGAAAGAATAATTTTTGAGGTGACATGCACCATCATAAACTTGATCAAAGTATTTGTAAAACATTCAAAGCTGGGATCATAGTACTTCAATCATAGCATGAAAGACAAAGTTCTAGCAATAAGACAAAGAAACTATGATGCAACATGAATAGGCACAAACAAAAGATTCATGAATAACAATGCTTTGCAAGATGTTTGTTTGTTTCACATAAAGAAAACATAGCATAGTAGCATTCAGCTTGTCCCTCATAGAGTAGCAAATATAAAGGCATAGGACACCTTCAAAGTTCATAAGAGTGATTAGATACAAATAGTTCAAAACAAGCAATATCAAGGTATGCATCAATCAACTAGTATTGGGACAATGCACATAGAACTAAGAATGGCCACTATGCTCTCAAAGTAGGTGCATAAAGATAGAAGGTGGAGACTCAATATAATGGTGGCAGAAAGGCTTTCATAGAAGGAAGTAGGGATTCAAGTCTCATAAAGAGCTTCCAAAAATTATGTTACTTATAGCTTTCAGCTCTCATTGCCCCTATCATAAGCATCTTGAAGGTGATTAAGGTTAAAGTGACAAAACTAAGAGGATATGCTTGACAAGTTATAAACCGAAATCTCATGCCCCTTACTTACGAAGACCGAACCTCATGCTACTTAACTTTAGTCATGAGTAAGCTCTTGTCATTGTAAGTACATATGTATCATAAAGAACCGCCAATGGGGTACCCCTTGCACATGATACAGGAGCTATCCCATAATCAAAATGACAAGGCAAGAAGACAATGAGCATCTCAGCGATCTTTTTATTTGCTATTTGCATAGGTTTTTATTGAGGATGCTTCATAGAGTGCTCATTATGGTGATGCTGCAAGTTTCCACCATGATTAGGCATGGCTTAGGTTAGCGGCCCAGGCGTTTCTCTAACACACATACAAATTCCATGATCTTACAAGTTCCACTTTTATTTCACACTGTCGGGATCCATAAGCAAAAGAACATGATATCAACGGGGTACAAAGTACAAGTGCCATGTTGAAAGCGTTCCCCGTGATACATGGTTCTGCTAATTTCAACTTATAAAGAGCAAGCATATACGCAACAAATAAGGACCCAATGGTTCAGGTTTATTAAATGCAAAAAAGTAAAGTGTGCCATCAAGTTCGTGAGAGCTTTAATCACTAGTTTTCTCATAACAAGTTTAATTTGGAAGGTAAACAAAAACATGAATATACTTGGAATAGCATATGCTAGTAGTTAGGTATGGTGGACTCTTTGGAATAACTTGGTTTAGGGAGTTGGATGCATGAGTGGAACTCATACTTTGTTGTGGAGGCTAGCAAAAGACTGGGAGCGACAAACTAAGAGAGCAATAATGGCCATAATCATGCAGAGCGACAAAATATCATTGATCAAAGCATAAAGTGATACTACAAGTTGAAAACTAAAGGATCATAAAGGCTATGGTGACTTGAGATAGTCATAACATGGTGTGAGCATGTGCCAAGTCAACCCAAATAAAGCATCAAAGGAGAATACCACAATACGATGCTTTAATATGCTAAAACAACGCATGATTCATCCAAGGCACATTAAGCAATCTCAATTGTTTATAACAAGTCATGCTACAGCAAATAATACTAAGCATAAAGCCAAAACAATATCAAGCATGGCATGACAAAGCATAGGCCACAGTCAAAAACAAGCTCTCTTTACCACTTAAGCATGAACTTTCTACTCTTTCCAAACCAAACCAAACTATTTGAAAACCAATGTATGAAAGAGGGGGTCCAACCAATTTATTCAAAAAACTAAGCAAACAAATCAAACGAAAAAACAAAACAAAAATGAAAAAGAAGACGCTCTAAGAACAACACAATTGTGCATGAAATAATAAAAATGAAGCGTTTGGAAGAAACCTGGGATTTTTATTGATGAAGAAGGGGATGCCTTGGGCATCCTCAAGCTTTGATGCTTGTACTTCTTGGATATTTCTTGGGGGTGACACGCGTGGCATCCCCAAGCTTGAGCTTTAGTCCATCCTTCATCTCATTACTCATTCCTTCCATACACCTGGAATTTTTCCTTCATACAAAACTTCACACAATCTTTATTAGCAACATTAGTGCACTCAAGATAATAAGTCTTTAGGTTCAGTTCTAACACCAATAAAACTTCCATTAAACACAAGCTACTGTAGCACTTTCCTCAAAAAGCTCAATTCCCCAAAAGAACTCAAAAAGGAACCAACAAGATGCAAATGCAGAAAATGGCAGAAATCTGTCAAAACAGACCAGCAAGTAAAGACGATTTTTTTGAAGACCTTCTGTTGCTCAAATAAAAAAGTGTTGAACTAACTAAAGTTAGATAACAACCCGGGGCAGAACACAAAAATTCACGCCTCAAAAGGACGTACAGAGATTTTACACAAATTTTTACGGTGAAGCACAGAAATCTGTTTCGGTACAGCAACTTTCCCAATCATTACTTCTCTATCATTAGAGGTTACTCTTGGCACAAAAAGCAAATAAAAAGGATAAGGAGCGGTTATTACTGAAGTAATAACTTCCAAGACTCATCTAAAACTTTTGGGTTATCTCCTAATAAGTACTTTTCTTTAACGCCTTTAAGTTAGGCATAAGAAGCAAGAAAAAGAATCAAGTGTTCTCAAATGAAGAAGCATTAAGATCAATACCAGAAATATCTTCAACAAGGCAGGGTATATCATACAAATAAGTTCTAGAGGATCCTCTCTCAATGCTCTTAGGTTCACTATTTTCATCAAAAGGGTTTTCAGGAATAATCCAATCAAGATTCTTTTCTATGGCTTCATGTATTGCTACCAGTTTAAAGGGTATTGGTATCTTAGTTTCCTCCCCATTAGGTTCAGTTTTGTTCATCTTTTCTCATGTACTAACAACATCTACACATGAGCCTAGCATATGGAAACGTTCAAAGACTTTTCTAGCTTCCTTGGCAACATCATAGAATTCCTTAAGCAAAGTTTCAAGAATAAAATCTCTCTTCTCAGAGTCATCAATTTCTTTAAGTTTAAGAAACATTACTTGCATTAAGGGGTTAAGGTTAACAAACCTAGCTTCCAGCATGTGAACTAAAGAAGTTGCAGCAATCTAATAGTTTGGAGCAAGTTCTGGAAGGGATCTATCCTCAATATCCTCATGTTTACTAACATGATTAAAAATTCTTCAATATTATCTTTTCCAATTAAAGAACCACTACCTATTGAAAGGTCTTTCAAGGTGAATTTAGGGATCAACATGGTGAGCTAAGGAAGCGGTAACAACTAAAGGAGACTTAATTTTTTTGTGTTTTTTAATAAAGAAAGCAAACTAGTAAAACTAATTTTTGTGTGTTTTTGATAAAGAAACAAGCAAACAAAACAAAAGTAAAATAAGCAAAACAAAAATAACAAAGTAAATAGATTGTTTATGAGGGACTCCCCTTGTGAAGATGTCCTTGACTCCCCAGCAACAGCGCCAGAAAAAGAGCTTGATGGCCCAAAATATATCGAGCTCATTGGGGAACCCCAACAGGAAGGTATGATGAGCACAACAGCAAGTTTTCCCTCAGTACGAAACCAAGGTTATCAATCCAGTAGGAGCAAGGAAACACCCCAAAGGTGTAGCTAGATGAACGTTGGCTGGGCGCACTACCGGTGCCAGCAGCAACGTGGAGACCTGCACAACACAACCACAGAACTTTGCCCCCAACTTACGATGAGGAAGTAATAGTTTGCAGAAAGTAAACACAAAGAAGTAAACAGTTTGATTGTAGATTGAAAGTAAAAGAAAGGACCGGGTCCATAGTTCACTAGAGGTGGCTCTCCTTAAGATAGATAACATGTTGGGTGAACATATTACAGCGGGACAATTGACAAACATCGAGAAAGCATACAAGCATATACTACTCATCTTGACTCCTTTGAGATTTGATTGGGCATTACAACATTATACATAGACCGCCATCCAACTGCATCTATGACTAATAATCCACCTTCAGGTTATCATCCGAACCCCCTCAAGTATTAAGTTGCAAGCAACAGATTATTGCTTTACGAATTGCGTGTAAAGTAAACAATACGATTGTTCTATGAACAAGGGATTGTTGTTTTCTCCCTAGTAGCAACAACACAACTAGTACCTTAGAGATTTCTGTCACTTCCCTAGATTACTAGAGGCATGAACCCACTATCGAGCATAAATACTAACTCTTGGAGTTGCTAGCATCTACTTGGCCAAGATAGCTACTAACAACGAAAAGCATGCAAGATCACAAATAACAAAGACATGATAGAATCAATAATAAATTTGAAATAGCATTTCAATATCCATCGGATCCCCGCAAACACAACATGCAGAATTACAAATAGATGATCTTGATCATGAACGAAGCTCACACGATCTAAACATGATAGCACAAAGGAGGAGAACCAGCCATCTAGCTACTATATGGACCCGTAGTCCAGAGATGAACTACTCACGCATCACACCGGAGGCTTGCATGGTGATGATGAAGGCCTCCAAGGTGAATTCCCCTCTCCGGCAGGGTGCCGGGAAGAGCTTCAGATCCCTCCCGATCTAGGGATGGATATGACGGCGGCTACAGACTCTTTCGTGGAATTTTGATCAGGTACTTAGGGTTTCCGTATCAGAGGCAATATATAGGCGGAAGGAGAGGCCGAGGGGGTGCCTGGGGTGGCTAGACCACCCCCTGGCACGGGCCAGGCCTTGACCAGTGGTGTGGCAGCCCCAGCCCTCTCCGTCTCAGACGCTCCAAGTGTCCCCCGGTAAAATAATAACTTTGGCTTTTGTCCCGTCCAATTCCGAGAATATTCATTTTCTGACTTCCTAGAACCAAAACAGCAGAAAACAGGCAGCTGACACTGTGGCTCTTGTTAATAGGTTAGTCCAAGAAATCATATGAAATGTAGTCCAAAGTGTGGACAAAACATAAGAAAGTAGATAAAACCAAGCATGGAACATCAAAAATTATAGATACATTTGCAATGTATCACTCTTGGCATCTCAATTTATAAAATGCCACATAATGGAGTATTTTCTTAGAAACATGGGTAGGCAGAGTTTTTTTATTTTGAGAGGTGGGGGCAATGCCCAAAAGGCCGAATTAAAAAGAGTTTGGCTATTCTACATAGGCTGCTCTATGTGGGTTATACTTTGTAGGGTAGGCTCCATGGGCTTCATTCTCAAATTTTAGTGGGTTGTGCTTAGCAGTCCCCTGACCCCTAAAAGGCCAAATTAATATGTTCTCAGCTATTCACCATGGGCTCCTTTATCAAATTTCACTGGGCTGTGGTCAATAGTCCCCTAACCCCGAAAAGACCGAATAAAAATGTTCTGGGCTAAAGAGGGGCCGAATGAGCTACGAAGTACTAGATGTCTTCTCCTGGTTAATAAAAATTGCATTGTAATGTGCTCAGCTGAATTCGAAACAAAGACCTCAGAGAGGGAGGGGGAAAGCGATAATTCTTTTTGGCAGCTATTCATGTGAAAATTCAGCAGTACAGAATAAGGTAGAAAAATTATCAATAGATTCGAAGTTCATATTCAGGAGCACTTGACCAATTCAGCAGCATTTCAAAAGTGACCAATTCAGCAATACGGACAATGAAATACAAATAGCAGTACAGAGAGAACCAATTTTTGTTTCAGCTCTAAAAACCTTGTCGCGTGATCAGTTTGTCATTTTCACCAATAACACTCGACCATTGGAGCAAGCAAAACTGACGATCAAGACTGCTTTGAGTACCTTCTTCTCACATCAATGCCTGTGTGACCCCCATATGCAACCCAAAATGCCCAAGTCTCATCTAGATTGTGACATGGCCATGTTTCAAAAGAAAAGCAAGACTATCTACTGTCGTTGATTTAAAGAAGTACCAGTACATCAGTATTAGTTCCACAAAATGATTTAGTAATAGTAACGACAGAACATTTGAGAGATTCGGTAGCTTTCCTGCTTGAAATTCAATAGCAGTACAGAGATAATAAGTTCTTGTTCCATCTCAAAAAACCTTGGCGCACGATCAGTTTACCCTGTTCGCCGAATAGGCTCGATCATAGGAGCAACCAAAACTAATGATCATGTCTGCTTCTGTGCGAACACGGCCTCATTTCGTCAATGCTTGTGTCACCCCCCATATGCAACCCAAAATGACCAAGACTCGTCTAGATAATTGTGAAAATGCTAGGTTTCAAAATAAAAGCAAGACAATCCACTGCACTTGATCTAAAAAAGTAACAGTACATCACTATTAGTTCAACAAAATACATTGGTAATAGCAACGACAGAACAAATGCAAAGCAAGACCATCTCCTGCCCTTGACCTAAACAAGTACTACCAGTACTGGTATATAGTAGTACAAAATAGTCTGAAGTACAAGAACTAGTGCTATACTAGTACTACTCTGCATCCAAAATCCAACCTCTAGTACATGTATGTCCATGGTATGTAGTGAAAGTGGGATAAAAAATCTGAGAAAGTTTGAAGGTACACCACCATGGAATGTTTTTCCTTCTGCATGCTGCCAGGCACCGCCCTGCTCCTAGGAGTGAAGGAATTGCGCACTGCACCCTCCCAAAACCCAGCCTCTGGTGACGGGTGATAAACGGTGAACTGCACATTGTACAAGGGCGACGAGCACCCGTCCAGCCTGATGCACACGATGGATACGAAGATGTCGCCCCACTCGAGCATGCCAAATAGCAAAACAAACATCGTACCATCGTCCCTAGATCCGATGTTCTCTAGTCTTGATGAGCGCGGTGTCGACAGCGGCTGAGAGATGAACCTGAGATTTCTAAAGGAAGTAAGAATCGGTGGACTAAATTGCAGCATGCTAAATATACATATAAGAAGTTCTTAGGAACCTGAGATCTAGCCACTCCCAAGAAAAAATACAGAGCCGTGTTTCAAAGGAAATGCTAGATCATCTCCAACATTTGATCTAAACAAACTTGAACATCAGATCATCATCAGAATCATGATGGTCATATTTGCCATCTCCCACATTGTGGATGCAAAATGAGTAATCGAGTGTGAACCTATCATGTTTCTTAATCAGGAAATCAAGGTTATCTTCAGTAATCCTGATGGAGATCGGCGATGCACTGCTCTTCGGCTAGAAAAACAGGCTATCTTCTGTGAAATCCTCCAGGTCCTCTCCAATCATTGAAGGTTTATAAAAGTGCAACTCCACCACGTACCGCGGAAACAAGCACGCTGCCGACCTGACGCACTGGATGGATACAGCGAGGCCATAGTCGAGCATGTCAGATCGCACGGCGAACAATGTACCATTGTCCCCGGATAACATGATCTCTACTCTCCATGAGCCAGGTGCCAGCAAAGGCTGAGAGATGTACCTATGTTCCTCGCCATAGTGGAAACTCTGCACTTCAATTGAGTGGGCTTTTTCGAGGTGGGCGAGGAGTGCTGTGGGCGGGGCGGAGAACTCGCAGCCAGGCTCAGTGCAGTTGCACGGGCCATGCAGGCACGCCATCCTGTGGTTGAGGAGGTCGTGGAAGGCGACCAATGTCCCGCAGCCGACATTGGGGCATTTGCTACGTTTTCTGCCGATGACTTGGCAGCGCAACTCCTTGGGGCATGCGGCCAGCCGGACGGTGCTAGTAGTGTCCATACGCATAGCAATTTCTCCAAAGACGTCGTCGCTGACCTTGCTCCAGCCACTGTACCGAATGTTGTGCATCGAATCTTCCATTGCATCTGGATGAACTAGGGGCGAGAGTGGATTCAAATATGATTGTTGGGGTTTCTTGGAGGAGAGTGATGGAGGCCTGCAAGAACCGATGCAGCGGGCGAGAAATGTCTAGGAAAATTTAGGAAGTGCGGCACTCGAGAGGATCCAAAATGCGGCTAGCCAGCGTTAGCGAATGGGGATCTCCGGAGATGGGGAAGATGGGAGGCTCTTTGAACGAGGGGTGTTAATTTTGCGTGTTCCCTCGTCGGTCTTCTGTAGTGGGTCGAGGACGCCTGCTGGAGTTATCGCTAGTGTGCTAGACTAGCAAGCTATCACGTCCTGGCTCAGTATTGTACCGTCTCGTCACGTAGACTGTGTTTCAAGAAAGGACGTGAACCCACATTTCTCCCCTCCCTTCTAGATAGCGTGCACCATAGAATCACTTTTCTAGCACAAGAAAGATTTGAACCCACATGCCCAACTCTGATAATTAGGACTACTAAAAACCTATAATAATAGGTGAAGCTCAAAATATAATTACAATTTTGAGCCACGTCCATAGAATATCCGTTGTATATTTGGTTCTTATACTTTGTATCATGTAGTAATAATCAACCTATTAGCTACCTAATAGTACTCGCCATACTCTAGAGAAATGACGAAGAACATTCTAGAATTATTGAGATGTGTGCTTTGAGATTTGTGCATATCTTTTAGTGTGCTAAAGTCTATCGATAGTATCTTCTAGATGCTAGAATGGATAGAATTAAGATCCAACGGTACTTTATGGACGTAGCTCGAAATTATAATTATTGTTGGGCTTCACCGATTATAATTTTATATAAACTAGTAAAAGGCACGTGCCACACACGTATATACTGTATGAAATGTGATTAACAAACATTAAATTTGTATAAACCAATAGTCTTGTTTGAGAAAAATGCATACATTAAGTCTATTAATAATAACTATGTACACATATTGAGAATACAACCTACTATGCTATGAAATTTTGGGCGGGTGACATGATGGTTCTAGAACATGGTGGAGTTTGCTCTAAGTAGTACTCAACACGAATCCACCTGCTCTGAACCATTGGATCTAACAGCCTAACAGTCAGGATTGGTACTATAGATCCAATTCAAAACTGCTCCTTTATAGTAGTAGAGAAAAACGATATGGCATATACTTCTACTATCTGATTCTCACGTGCAAGCCATGTGCAACTTACTAATAAGATATATAACACGTATATCTTTGAACATCGATCATTGGATATAGATTGACAGATTCCAATATTGCTAATTGTTGGATCTCTTGCAAATTCAAGAAAGAATCTATCGCACTTACTTGTAGTTCAAATTTGACCTACTTTTTTTAAATCGACATAAAGTTATTTGAGTGCATGGGCGTAGTTAGCTAATATATAAGGAAGCTTGAAACATCCTAAGACTAGGGAATTGTAACAAAACATGTCCGCATTTTCTGAAAATCGAGTGGTGGCACTTTATTTTTTTGACTAGGGTATGTCCCGAAGCAGTGAGATGCTTCAATAATGAACACAGCTAGTGCATATGTACATGCTACACCAAGGACCTTAAAAAGGTGAAAATTGCATCCAAGTTCATACATTTAACACAAAGGACCCTACAATCAAGCAATTAAAATTAGTAGTCGGGGTCCTACTCCTCCATCACGGAGCTGCGCCATGCTCTTCGTAGTAGTACCAGTAAGCTGCACGTGCCTTGCACGTGAAACTCACATAATATACAGAAGCATGACATGTCATTAGTATATAATATTGTAATAGGTAGATCTTGAAATATCTATGAATTTGAGCCACGTTTCTAAAGTATGTGTGTATATTTGGTTCTTGTACTTTATATCATGTAGAAATAAATATTTATTAGCTACCTAATAATTGAAAATTTTAGAACCATGGTCTAGAGAAACAATCGAGAAGATTCTAGAATGATGGATAAGTGTGTTTTGACATTTTTCTACTTATATATCTTATCTTACCTTAACTTATCTTATTTTACCACTATATAGTGTACGAATAACTTTGAATATTGACCGTTGGATCAAGACTCGCGAATCCCAACATTTTTAGCCACTGGATCTTCTTTTCCATTCTAGCATCTAGAAGATTTTATTGATAGTCTTCATTACAATGAATGGTATGTACACAACTCAAAACACACTTCTCCATCATTCTAGAATCTTCTCCCTCATTTCTCTAGAGCATGTTACCACAATTTTCAAGTTTTAGATAGCTAATAATCATTGACTTCTAAATGATATACAAAGTACAAGAACCAAATATACACCCATACTTTATAGATATTGATCAAATTTATATTTTTGTATGCTTTACCTATTAAAATTGTATATAGTGATGATATGTCAGATGTCTATTATCCGAGTCTCACGTGTTGATCAAAAGGGACGTGCCACACACGTATATACTGTATGAAATATGATTTAACAAACGTTAAGTTGTTATTAACCAATATTCTTGTTAGAGAAAAAATGCATACATTAAGTCTATTAGTAATAACTATCTACCCATATTGAGAATACATCATACAGTGCTATGAAATTTTGGGGGTGGTGAAATGATGGTTCTAGAACATGTTGGAGTTTTCTCTAGATACTATTCAACCCGAATATAGTTGCTCTGAACCATTGGATCTAACAGCCCAACGGTCAGGATTGGTGTTATGGATCCAATTCAAAACTGCTCAATTGTAGTAGTAGAGATAATACATCCTACTATGTTATGATATTTTGGGGGTGGTGACATGATGGTTCTATAACATGGTGGAGTTTACTCTAGGTACTATTCAACACAAATCCAGCTACTCTGAACCATTGGATCTAATAGCCCAACAGTCAGGATTGGTGCTAAGGATCCAATTGAAAACTACTCAATTATCTTATCTTACCACTATATAGTGTATGGATAACTTTGAATGTTGACCGTTTGATCAAGACTCGCGAATCCTAGTATTTCTAGCCATTGGATCTTATTTTCCATTCTAGCATCTAGAATATTCTATTTGTAGTCTTCGGCATAATGAATGCTATGCACAAACCTCAAAACACACACTTCTCCATCATACTAGAATCTTCTCCTTTTTTCTCTAGACCATGTTATAAAAAAATTCATGTGTTAGGTAGCTAATAATGTTTGCCTTCTACATGACATACAAAGTACAAGGATACACCCATACTTTATAGATGTTGATCAAATTTATAATTTATTGTGCTTTACCAATTATAATTTTATATAGTGATGATATGTCATATTTCTACTATCTAAGTCTCACATGCAAGGCACGTGCAACTTTCTAGTAATAGTACAGATAGAGATATGATGTCGATATGGTCATCTTTTGAATAACCTCCATTCCCGATGCTTGGAAAGGAAGAGAAAAATTCGAAAGTTTGAATTCTACTATTTTTTGTCGCCAATGCCCGGATCCTTCCTATGTACACCAACACATACGCCGGAGACACATCTGAGCTGCCGTACCAAGACACACATCCGTAGCGCTGTGGACATGGGAGTGCTGAGATGGATGGTGACGCGGCGACTTAGAGCGAAAATATAAATTTGTTTTGTTTTGAGTGCACATAAGTCATGATATTTACTAGAGTGTGTACGCTGTAAAGGCTATAGTACCTCATGTCAGGAACCCATCATAATTCTTCTCTGACATTGCACCGCCTTCAAGTGCCCTATCACGCTGTCCTCCCGCTCTACCTCCCTTTTATTCTCCGAGCTCCTCTTGCTCTTTGGTTTTTTCCCTCATCTCACTAGTACCTCCGTCCCAAATCTTAAGGCCCCGTTTGGAATGCAGGAATGCAAAACATAGGAATAGAAAAAACGCAGGAATTCAGATAGTATCATGTATGCTCAACTCCTACAGGAATCAATACCATAGGAACATTTTTAGGGTGTCATTTAGATGTCACACAGGAAAACCGCATAAATTGTAGACACAAGGAGATGAAACATGAGGTTAGACCTCATGTTATTTTTCCTAGAAAATTCCTATGAAATAGCCTATACCATAGGAATTTCAAAGGAATCTTAGATTCCTGTTCCTTTGTCCCAAACGAACCCAAAGGAATTTTTCCTATAGGAATCCTATCCTCCAAAAATCCTATGATTTTCCTTTGTTCCAAATAGGGCCTAAGGCTTTTTTTGATAAGTGATGCTACGAAAAGTTTGACCAAACTTCTAAAAAAAATATCAAGAACTACTGTATGATATTAGTAGATACCATGTGAATATATCATATTATAAATATTAATATATTTTTCATGATGTATCAAAGGGTATGTATTTCATATTGTAAATATTAATATATTTTTCTACAAACTTGGTCAAACTTTGCATAGTTTGACTTTTCAAAAAAATAGGCCTTGAGCCTTGGATGCTGGTACTACTAGTGTTTAGTACTCCATCTCAGAACTTAAGTCTTGATATATAGACATCATGGGTCCCTTCAGACGGCGTTAGGAAAATTCAAGAGGAATCTACCGCGCTTACTTGTAGTTCCAGTTTGACCTAATTTCTTTAAATCGATATAAAGTTATTTAAGTGGGCACGGTTCGCTAGGGAATCTTGAAATGTGCTAAGACTAGAGAATTGTAAGAAAACATGGTCCCCACTTTTTCTAAAATCCAGGTGGTGGTTAGGCCTAGAATTATAACTCGAAACTCGCGAGCTAAATGAGTAACTCGTGACTCGGCTCGACTCGGCTTGAACTCAGTGTCTAGCGAGTCGAGCCGAGTTTTAGATTTGAACTTGTTTGTTCACCCAAGCTAAATGAGCTACTCGTTTAGCTCATTAAACTCGTTCAAATATAGAATTTGAAATTTTCCACTAATGAGTGCCATACTACGAATGTTTCTTGTACATGTAATGGTGTAGAACTACTATATTTTCCATTCGATCTTGCCTTCGTGTTATTATGAAAGTACTATCCTTATTCTAGTTCTTAATTGGTAGGATAATTACTAGTTTTTCTTATATGTGCTCTTGTTTGTAACTCATAACATGCTAAACGAGCTACTCGTGAGTTACTCATGAGTATCGAGTCGAGCCGAGTTTCAAATATGAACTCGTTTTGTAAACGAGCCGAGCCAAGCTAGGTCATTAGTTGAATGAGCTTTAGCGAGTCGAGCCGAGCTGATTTGGCTCGGCTCGAATTCCAGCCCTAGTGGTGGTACTTTTTTGACTAAGGTATGTCCCGAGGGAGCGAGATTCTTCTATTAATTAACACGGTAAGTGGATGTGTACATGTTACACCAAGGACCTAAAAAAACAAAAAAATACATCCAAGTCCATACATTTAGCACAAAATACACTAAAATCAAATGCTTGAAAATTTTGGTAACATGTTCTATAGAAACGGGGGGAAGATTCTAGAATGATGGAGAAGTGTGTTTTGAGGTTTGTGCATAGTATTTAATTGTGATGAAGATTATTAATAGAATTTTCTTGATGATAGAATGGAAAATAAGATCCAACGGCTGGAAATGTTGGGATTTGTGAGTCTTGATCCAACAATTAATATACAAAGTTTTTTGTACACCATATAGTGTTAACATAGTGGTAATGGTAAGACTAGTACTTGCTTAACAAAAGTAAACAACGCACTTCTCACTTTCAGCATATCTTGTTAAAGAAGATGCACGAATCTAACAGATGCAGGTAATGTATCATAAACTATATATGATGTCAATATGGTCATGACCTTGGCTATTCGGGTCGAAACCAGGAATGTTCATACACCTTAGGCCAATACACATTGTGAAGCAGCGAGAGTATTTTTTGTATTCAAAGGTGTCAAAACACATGTTTCTCATTTTTTTCTTAGCACTATATAGTGTATGAATAACTTTGAATATTGATCATTGGATCAAGACGCGAATCCCAACATTGTCAGACATTCGATCTTTATTATTTCCATTTTAGCATCAAGAAGGTACTATTGATAGACTTTCTTTTCTTATCTTACCACTATTAGTAAAAGGCATGTGCCACACACGTATATACTGTATGAAATGTGATTTAACAAACATTAAGTTATTATTAACCAATAGTCTTGTCAGAGAAAAAATGGATACATTAAGTCTATTAATAATATATCTACACATATTGAGAATACAACCTACTATGCTATGAAATTTTGGGGGTGGTGACATGATGGTTCTAGAACATGGTGGAGTTTGCTATAGGTACTACTCAACACGAATCGAGCTACTCTGAACCATTGGATCTAACAGCCCAACGGTCGAGATTGGTGTTATGGATCCAATTCAAATTAAAACTGCTCCATTATAGTAGTAGAGATATGATGTCAATATGGTCATGACCTTGGCTGTTCGGGTCAAAGCCAGGAATGTACATACACCGTAGGCCAATACACATTGTGAAGAAGCCATAGCCTTTTTTTTATTCAAAGGTGTCAAAACACATGTTTCTCATTTTTTATTCTTAGCACTATATAGTGTACAAATAACTTTGAATATTGACCGTTGGATCAAGATGCAAATCCCAACATTGTCAGATGTTGGATCTTCATTTCCATTTTAGCATCGATAAGATACTATTGATAGTCTTTTTTTTCTTATCTTACCACTATTTTTTATATATAGTGTGCGGACAACTTTGAATATTGACTGCTGATTCATGACCCACAAATCCCAACATTGCTGCTAGTTATTGGATCCTCTAATCCATTCCATCATCTAGAAGATACTATTGATAGTCTTTGTTATCTTATCTTACCACTATATAATGTACGAATAACTTTGAGTATTAACCTATGGATCAAGACTCGCGAATCACAATAATGCCAGCCGTTGGATCTTCTTTTTTCCATTCTACCGGGTGGTGGTACTTTTTTCTACTACTATAATGGAGCGGTTTTGAATTGGATCCATAGCACCAATCCTGACCGTTGGGATGTTAGATCCAATGGTTAAGAGCAGTTGGATTCGTGTTGAATAGTACCTAGAGTAAACTCCAACATGTTTTAGAACCATCATTTCACCAGCCCAAAAATTTCATAGCACACTAGGATGTATTCTCAGTATGGGTAGATAGTTATTACTAATAGACTTAATGTATGTATGTTTTTTCTCTAACAAGAATATTGGCTAAAACAACTTAATGTTTGTTAAATCACATTTCATACCACTTTATCATTATCAATTTGTTTTCACCCATCAACTCAGTCATCCACGTAGGGCCCACGGATTGGGGAGGTAGCGGTCGCCTTGGACGCACTACAAAATTATGACTGGGCCATCGAGTGCAGGAATTAGAGTCAGCATTCCATCCAATCGCTTACCCTAGTCATCGTCATTGATATTTGCCATACACATCGGCTTCATCAGCGACATTGATTGTCCCCTCGCTTTGGTAATCTGCCACATTAATCTTGGATCACCTCCTTCCTATTTAATCTCTCCCCTTCCCCTTCCCCGCACCAAACCATCTCTAACCCCCCGCTTCCAGCAACCATCTCCGACCTTGTTTGTCATCCATGGCCACCTTCTGGCTGCCGCCCACCATACCGGAGCGCAAAGACCCCGACATCACCGCACAGGAGGACAATGCCCTGTGCATTTGGGCTTTCTCCCCGTGAAGAACAAAGTGGCAGCTGGCATGCGCCTTCCTCGATGCGGGGTACGGTGACCGCAAGTACCATATGTACGGCATCTACGACAATCCGGACGGGATGCTGAAGGTCAAGTTTGTCAACTTTAAGGACGCTCGTCTCCTCTACGGCTAGGCCTTCCACTACGGCTGTGAGATGGTGGTGTTCACCGGCTCCAACATTTTCACCAACTACTGGAACCGGTTTCCAAACAACGGCAACTTCATCCACAATGTTCTCCTGGAGCTACCGATGGCTCCGGAGGTGCCACCGATGGCTCAGGAGGTGCCGCCGATGGCTCAGGAGGTGCCGCCGCCTTCTCCGGAGGTGCCGATGAGTCAGGAGCCGGCTTTGTCGCTGGAGCTGTCATTGGTGCCGATGTCATGAGCTGCCGCTGGCGGCACGGACTAGGTGCAAGGAGGCGCCAGACCTGCACTAGTTTAGCAGCGAGTCCTATATGAAGTTAATGGTTGTACTACTCGTAAAAAAAAAGTTTCTTTTGGTACTACTCACTGTACCCTGTAGTACTAGTAGTAGTACTGCGAATGACGATCTATTGAATATCCTGCCCCCGGATGTTTGTGAAGGAAGTGAAAATTTTGAAACCGGGAAAGTTTGAATTGCTACTCTATTGTAAGGACCAAAATGGTTCCCACCAATGCAGCTGACGAACACGCTAGACAAAGACACGAAGCCGCCGACAAAGAAACGGAGCCACCAATGGTAGGTTGTCGGTCGATGCATGTGCATAGCGCCATGTTGTGGACAAGGGAGAGATCAACCAGACGGGGTGTGGGGGTGGTGATGGGGGAGTGAGGGAGAGAGAAAACACATTTAGTTTTGCATGCATATATATTGTGGTCCTAAAATTTACTCTACTCACTATACCATGTACCTCGTGTCAGGAACCCATCCCAGCTTTTCTATGACATCGCACCGCCTTCAAATCCTCCTCTTCGCATCTCTCTCACTGCCTCCTCTGTGCTCATAGTCTCTTCTCGCTCATTTTTTTTAACAGAAAAAAGGAAATAAATTCTTCTTACTTGCTTTTCAGAAAATAAATTCCTGTCACTTGAAAAATTGAAATTGATTATTTTTTGTTTTTAATATCTTCGATTGTTCTCAAAAGATGGCCAAATTTGTCGGCATGTAAATTCTTGGATATGGGGTCATGAGCATAAAGTCTGATGTAGAGATATGGCATTGACCTTGTGGTCGTTCGCCTTGAAATCGAAGATTTTTTCATTCTCGTGGACAACTATGCTTAAATTCGTTGAAATTTCACCACATACTTTTAGGTTAGCATTTTACACAGTCGGTGGGAGTACATTCTACATCAAGGACCTAAAAAAGGGAAAATTACATCGAGGTCCACACATTTAGCACAAAGGACCCTAAAATTGAGTAAAGAAAACAGTCGGGTTCGGCTCCTTCTCTCGAGAGTAGCTGATCGAGCCACACTCTTCATACTACTTCATATTCGATTATTTTCAAAATATGGCCAAATTTTTCGGCATGCAAATTCTTGGATATGGGATCATCAGCATAAATTCTGATGTAGAGATATGGCCTTGACCTTGCGGTCATTCGCCTTCAAATCCAAGATTTTTTCATACTCGTTGACATCTATGCTTAAATTCGTTGAAATTCAGCACTTACTTTTAGGTTAGCATTTTACACGGTCGGTGGGAGTACATTCTACATAAAGGACCTAAAAAGGGGAAAATTACATCGAGGTCCACACATTTAGCACAAAGGACCCTAAAATTGAGCAAAGAAAACAGTCGGTTTCGGCTCCTTCTCGAGAGAGTAGCTGATCGAGCCACACTCTTCATACTACTTCATCTTTGATTGTTTTCAAAATAAGGCCAAAATTTTTGGCATGCAAATTCTTGGATATGCGATCATTAACATAAATTCTGATGAAGAGATATGGCCTTGACCTTGTGGTCGTTCGCCTTGAAATCCAAGGTTTTTTCATACTCGTTGACAACTATGCTTAAATTCGTTGAAATTCACCACTTACTTTTAGGTTAGCATTTTACACGGTCAGTGGGAATACATTCTACATCAAGGACCTAAAAAGGGAAAATTACATCGAGGTCCACACATTTAGCACAAACGACCCTAAAATTGAGCAAAGAAAATAGTCGAGTTCGACTCCTTCTCGAGAGAGTAGCTGATCGAGCCACACTCTTCATACTACTTCATCTTCGATTGTTTTCAAAATATGGCCAAATTTGTGAGCATGCAAATTCTTGGATATGGGATCATCAGCATAAAGTCAGATGTAGAGATATGGCCTTGACCTTGTGGTCGTTCGCCTTGAAATCCAAGTTTTTTTCATACTCATTGACAACTATGCTTAAATTCGTTGAAATTCACAACTTACTTTTAGGTTAGAATTTTACACGGTCGGTGGGAGTATATTTTACAACAAGGACCTAAAAAGGGGAAAATTTATATCAAGGTCCATACATTTAGCACAAAGAACCCTAAAAATAAGCAAGCAAAACAGTCGGGTTCGGATCCTTCTCGAGAGAGTAGCTGATCGAGCCACACTCTTCATACTACTTCATCTTCGATTGTTATCAAAATATGGCCAAATTTGTCGGCATGCAAATTCTTGGATATGGGATCATCATCATAAAGTATGGTGTAGATATGGCCTTGACCTTGGTCGTTCGTCTTGAAATACAAGAATGGTTCATACTCGTTGATAACTAAGCTTAAATTCATTTAAATTTCACCACTTACTTTTAGGTTAGAACTTTACACGGTCGATCGGAGTACATTTTACATTAGGGACCTCAAAAAAGCAAAAATTACATGGAGGTCCATACATTTAGCATAAAGGACTCTAAAAGGAAAAATTTCTGGTTTGGCTCCTTCTCGAGAGATCAGCTGATCTGAGCCAAACTCTTGATACTACATCTTCGATTGTTTTCAAAACATGGCCAGATCTATTGCCATGGAAATTCTCTGACATGGGATCATCATCATCATATAAAGTATGATGTTGATATGGCCTTGACCTTGGTCGTTCGGCTTGAAATCTAAGAATGTTCATACTCATTGATAAGTAAGCTTAAAATCGTCTAAATTTCACCACTTACACTTTTAGACCTAAAAGGGGGAAATTACATCGAGGTCCATACATTGAGCACAAAGGACCCTAAAATTAAGCAAGGAAAATAGTCGGGTTTGTCTCCTTCTCGAGAGAGTAGCTGATCGAGCCATACTCCTCTTCATACTACTTCATCTTTGATTGTGTTCAAAATATTGCCAAATTTGTCGACATGCAAATTCTTGGATATGGGATCATCAATATAAAGTATGATGTAGATATGGCCTTGACCTTGGTGGTTCGTCTTGAAATACAAGAATAATGCTTTATACTCGTTGACAACTAAGCTTAAATTCATTTAAATTTCACCACAATACTTTTAGGTTAGAACTTTACACAGTTGACCGAAGTACATTTTACATCACGGACCTCAAAAAGCAAAAATTACATCAAGGTCCATATACATTTAGCATAAAGGACCCTAAAAGAAAAAAATCTGGTGTGGCTCATTCTCGAGAGATCAGCTGATCTGAGCCAAACTCTTAATACTACTTCCTCTTCGATTGTTTTCAAAACATGGCCAAATCTGTTGCCATGCAAATTCTCTAACATGGGATCATCAACACAAAGTATAATGTTGATATGGCCTTGACCTTGGTCATTCGGCTTGAAATCCAAGAATGCTCATACTTATTGACAAGTAAGTTTAAAATCATCTAAATTTCACCACTTACACTTTTAGACCTAACAAAAGGGGGAAATTACATCGAGGTCCATACATTTAGCACAAAGGACACTAAAATTAAGAAAGGAAAATAGTCGGGTTCAGCTCCTTCTCTAGAGAGTAGCTGATCGATCCATACTCTTCATACTACTTCATCTTCGATTGTTTTCAAAATATGGCCAAATTTGTTGGCATGCAAATTCTTGGATATGGGATCATCAGCATAAAGTGTGATGTAGATATGGCCTTGACCTTGGTCGTTCGTCTTGAAATACAAGAATGGTTAATAGTCGTTGACAACTAAGCTTAAATTCGTTTAAATTTCACCACTTACTTTTAGGTTAGAACTTTACACGGTCGATCGGAGTAGATTTTACATCAGGGACCTCAAAAAAGTAAAAATTACATCGAGGTCCATATACATTTAGCATAAAGGTCCCTAAAATAAAAAAAATCTGGTTCGGCTTATTCTTGAGAGATCACCTAATCTGAGCCAAACTCTTAATACTACTTCCTCTTCGATTATTTTCAAAACATGGCCAGATCTGTTGCCATGCAAATTCTCTAACATGGGATCATCAACATAAAGTATGATGTTGATATGGCCTTACCTTGGTCGTTCGGCTTGAAATCCAAGAATGTCCATAGCCGTTGACAACTAAGCTTAAATTTGTTTAAATTTTACCATTTACTTTTAGATTAACATTTTACACGGTCAGTGGGAGTACATTTTACATCAAGGACCTAAACAAGGAAAATTATTACATTGAGGTCCATACATTTAGCACAAAGGACCCTAAAAGGAAAACTTTATAGTTTGGCTCCTTCTCGAGAGATCAGTCGTAGGCCAATACACAATGTTGATATGGTCATGACCTTGGCTGTTCAGGTCAAAACCAGGAATGTTCATACACCGTAGGCCAATACACATTGTGAAGAAGCCAGAGCATTTTTTTGTATTCAAAGGTATCAAAATACATGTTTCTCATTTTTTCTTAGCATTGTATATAGTGTACGAATAACTTTGAATATTGACCGTTGGATCAAGACTCGAATCCCAACATTGTGAGATGTTGGATCTTCATTTCCATTTTAGCACCGAGAAGATACTATTGATAGTCTTTCTTTTCTTATCTTACCACTATTATATATAGTGTGCGGACAAAAGTATAAAAATTAATTTATGAAAATTTGTTAAAATTATATGTCTATATTATTTTAATAAATATATGCATGTATTTGAACTATTAATGACTGACAAAATGTTTTTATTGCATAAAAATTTAAACATAGTTGAAAACTGGGGCATAAGTGTGAGATGTTTTCTTTTCTACTTTGCTTTGGATCACTTTTGTGCATCAGATGAATATTGGGTGGTAGATACAGGGGTATGTTGATCCGAGTCCCCCTAGCAGTGGGCACATGGAGTAGTAGTTAAACAATTTCAGAAAACACTTAAAATCCAAAATATAAACATTAACATCAAAGATAGTTTACAGCCAAAATACACCCTTCCTAGTGCCAAAAGAGACCCTGCCTCCGACTACTACTACATTAACTAGTAAACGAGTGGTACTTTTCTACAACTATATTAACTAGTAATACATCATTACCATCACATTAGGATCACTTAGCCGAAGATTAAGATCAATTCATCATGTCGATGCGAACGCAGAAAGAGAACACCTTGATCGTCCTGTATTGTCCATCAGCCGCGGTAATGTACCGCGGCGGCACCTTGAGGAATGTCAGGTCTTCGAGGCCAACACTACCGGGCGACGCACAGCTCGTCGGCTCAATGACCCTGTTAAGGTTGTCCGTCGAGAAGTTCGCCGGCGATTGCGGGCCGATTATGCACAGCTTCACCTGTCTGCAGCACGAGGCCTTGAGCACGAAGCCCGCTTGGGCGGCGAACTCGCCGATGATGAGGCTGAACACGGTAGCGTCATCACCGTAGATGATGACCATGGATGGCGGAAAGGACGGTAACAGCATCGTTACTATACACTCCATGGGCTGGCCGTACGATAGCCTATGCACTTGTACCTTGTGAACGCCATTGAGGTGCAAAAGGAGCTCGACCAGCGAGGCGGTGAATATGCAGCCGACCTCCATGCAGTCGCACGGGTTGTATAGGCACGCCGCCTTGTGGTCGTCGAGCTCGTGGTAGGTGACCATGGTGAGGCAGCCATCATGGGGGCATAGAACAGTTATCAGCGCTAGCTCGTCTTTGTACATCGCCGGCTAGCTCTTGGTGGAATCCGCTGACACGCCCAATGTTGGAGTGGTTCCCTGGAAGCTCGGCTCGCCGATGTAGTGCCCGCAGTCCTGAATTTTTATGTAGCATTGAGTTTTTTTGAACGAAGGCTGCAGAAAGTTGATAGGTGAGAGTAAATCAGGCACTTAATACCCTGTATAGTACTATACCAGACAAATAGATCCTACCCGCGTGAGTGGTAAGAAGGTCTACGCCTTTTTTTGGAAATGGAAAAGGTCTGCACCAAGAGAGAGACGGATAAACTTGGGGCCTGGCGCAAAGTGTACAGTGCTGCGGGGGAGAGAACGGGGACTGCATGCATGTCTTCAACACCATCTGCGTTTTATTCTATATGCTTGTCTCTTCTGGCTCTTTATTTCTGGGCATGGCAGACTCGTTTCTCTTCTCCATTTTTTTCTTGTGGTTAAAGCTTGTCCAGATACAGAGTACTAGTAGTAGTACGTAGTACATTTGAACTAATACTCCAGTAATACGGAGTATATGTCTTTTTATACTCGAGTTGTACTGCCAGTACTCCAATAGTAATATAGTATATATGTCTTATTTTTACTATACTACTACTAGTACTCCAGTAGGTAGGCATCTGCGGGCGGTGGGTGGCGGTGGTTATTAGCGCCTTTTTACTACTCCTAGGGAGGCGGGCGGCAATGGCAGTAGGGTTCTAGTAGTACGGAGTAGTACTCGAGTATTCCTGCTCACTAATTCATGAAGTAAGACTTCAGTAGTGTACTGCAGTCCTGTACTGCTTGGATGCAGCTGTCGTCATACCACGGTTTCTAGGAAGACGCCAGAGACACAGGTGCTCAAATGCACGTCCTAGGTGGGCCCCGATGCCTAGCGATTGGATAAAGCCTTGCTGCCTGACCACACAGTCAAGGCAATTCATTTCGCTACTCTCTACTAGTATACTATTTCTCGGTGTGTTTCGAAATTAAATTCACACCTTGCGATAATCTGTTTAGTGGACCCACTACCAGGAAGTCAATGTATCGAGACGAGTGACGATTTGGAAAGATTCAACTTCTTGCTAACAATATGCATGCCTAGAAATTTGACCGTATTTCAAAAACAACCAAAGAGACTATGGCTCACCATGTTTTGAAATTTTGTGTGTGTTTCAAAATTAACTTCACACCTTGCGAAAATCTGTTCACTGGACCCACCAGGTAGTCAATGTATCGAGAACGAGTGAGAGTTTGGAATGATTCAACTTATTGCTAAGAATATGCATGCCTAGAAATTTGACCATGTTTTGAAAACAATCAAAGATGCTATGACTCATCGTGTTTCAAAATTTTGGTTGTGTTTTGAAATTAACTTCACACCTTGCGAAAATCTGTTCAGTGGACCCACCACCAGGCAGTCAATGTATGGAGACGAGTGAGAGTTTGGAAAGATTCAACTTCTTGCTAAGAATATGCATGCCTAGAAGTTTGACCATGTTTTGAAAACAATCAAAGTGGCTATGGCTCACCACGTTTTGAAATTTTGCGTGCGTTTCGAAATTAACTTCACACCTTGCAAAAACCTGTTCACTGGACACACCAGGCCACAGTCAATGTATCAAGAATGAGTGAGAGTTTGGAAAGATTTAACTTATTGGTAAGAATATGCATGCCTAGAAATTTGACCGTGTTTTGAAAACAATTAAAGTGGCTATGGCTCACCGTGTTTTGAAATTTTGCGTGCGTTTCGAAATTAACTCCACACCTTGCAAAAATCTATTCATTGGACCCTCCAAGCAGTCAATGTATCAAGAATGAGTGAGAGTTTGGAATGATTCAACTTATTGCTAAGAATATGCATGCCTAGAAATTTGACCGTGTTTTGAAAACAATAAAAGAGGCTATGACTCACCGTGTTTCGAAATTTTGGCTGTGTTTCAAAATTAACTTCATACCTTGGGAAAATGTGTCCAGGGGACCCACCAGGCAGTCAATGTATCAAGAACGAGTGAGAGTTTGGCAAGATTCAACTTCTTGCTAAGAATATGCATGCCTAGAAATTTTACCGTGTTTTGAAAACAAACAAAGAGACTATGACTCTCCGTGTTTTGAAATTTTGGTGGTGTTTCGAAATTAACTTCACCCCTTACGATAATCTTTTCAGTGAACCCATCAGGCAGTCAATGTATTGAGAATGAGTAAGAGTTGTTTGGCAAGATTCAACTTCTTGCTAAGAATATGCATGCCTCGAAAGATTGACCATGTTTTGAAAACAATCAAAGAGACTATGACTCACCGTGTTTTGAAAGTTTGGCTGTGTTTCAAAATTAACTTCACACCTTGCGATAATCTGTTCAGTGGACCTACTAGGCAGTCAATGTATCAAGAACGAGTGACAGTTTGGAATGATTCAACTTATTGCTAAGAATATGCATGCCTAGAAATTTGACCGTGTTTTGAAAACAATCAAAGTGGCTATGGCTCATCGCGTTTTGAAATTTTGTTGTGTGTTTTGAAATTAACTTCACACCTTGCGAAAATCTGTTCACTAGACCCACCAGGCAGTCAATGTATCGAGAACGAGTGAGAATTTGGAATGATTCAACTTATTGCTAAGAATATGCATTCCTAGAAATTTGACCGTGTTTTCAAAACAATCAAAGAGGCTATGGCTCATTGTGTTCCAAAATTTTGGCTGTGTTTCAAAATTAACTTCACACCTTGCAAAAATCTGTTCAGTGGACCCACCAGGCAGTCAATGTATCAAGAACGAGAGAGAGTTTGGCAAGATTCAACTTCTTGCTAAGAATATACATGCCTCGAAATTTGCCCGTGTTTTGAAAACAATTCTAGAAAGCAAAACGGATTCATAAACAACCTCACAAATTTCAAATTATAAAAAGCAACACAAAGGGCCTCACAATTTTCAAAATATAAAATGGAAGAGAGAGGAGAGAGGGAAAATCAATTTTCTATTTCTTGTGGGCAATCCACAAGCTTGAGGTGCACCTTAATGTTGATGTAGTCGCAGGTGCCTCGCCAGTGAGCATCGATGGGACCGAGGCTAGCTAGGGCTATGATTCTGATGTTTGCATGTCTGCTGGATTCTACTGGCGTATATAAACCGATGTTTCGTGCTTGCTTGATTTTACAGGCGATGCAGCCTTTTTAACGTGCCATGGTGACGGCCAAGGGATAGGGAGAGCACGTGGGATGTCGGGCGCAGTTGAGTTTTCAAATCAATGTGACATTAAATAATTTCAAATCAATGCCCCGAAAATGCCGCGCAAGGAGACGATTTACGTGGACTGTATAGAGGTTATTTTTTTCATAGACTTTCATATACTACTAATATGTATTTCACTTATAATGATTGATATTGGTAATTAAAGAATACAAGTGGGTTCCCAGGCTTCTTCCTTTTAGTATTAATTATCTGAATTCACGTGAGTAATTAACATGGGTTTCTCTGTATTGGCACTCTTCTTTGCTCGAACACGTGCAAAAATTAAGGGGAGGAAGTAATTTCACCTTCCTCGATAATACAAGAGGTTTATTGCATCATAATAGAAGATGAAATAACAAACGGAGTACTTATGCTAGTACTAGATCACAAACAACGTTCCAATTTGCACTTGATAATACTAATATTCAATCTCCGAATGTTATTACAGAAAGGAAGTAGAGGTGAAATTAAACAAAATTAATCCTAAGACTTCTTCGTCTTCTTGGACCTGGATCCTTCCGCTGTCACCTTCGTGTTGGCGTCGTACTTCCGCTTCCCGTGGCATCCCCCAGCTCTCGTCGTCTTCTTCTTATTCAAGCCTCCTGCCTGCTTCTCCTTCCTCTTCTCATTGAAGATGAAGGCGAGATTGAGTGCACTCTTCTTGGAGACGAAGTCGAGAAATGGCCATAAATCTTTTGACCCCTGATCCTCCTGCTCGTGCTCCCTCTTCTTCTTGCCGATGGAGGATGGATCGAGAGAAGTCTTCTTGAAGACGATGTCTCCTTCATAGATGAAAGACCAAGGATCCTCCTCCTCTTTGCTCTCTGCTGGCGGTGTCCCCTCCATAAGATGACGGTAAGTAGGGTCCTCGTTGGAAAAATTACCTTCGGTGTGTCGGAATAGTATAGCCCGTCAACGGACTCCCCGCCATCACCATGGTAGGGACTGATATCCCTGTTCGCCCGTGCGTTGACTCGTCAATGGAGGTGCACTAATCGGAGCAGCTGCGCGGCATTTTTGTGTGTGTGGTGGCTTGGCCGGCCTAAAGGGACAGGGAGAGACAGAGAAAGTTCTTCACTGTGTGCGTCGTGCCTGGATGGGAAAGGTGGTCGTTGTTGATGGCCCCTTAAAAAGGCTTGCTCGGGACATCCAGGAGTTGCCACGTGCCGTAGGAGCAGCCTGGCAGTTCCCTTCCATCATTTTTTATACTCCCTTAAATCGTTTTTTACAAAAGTTCCCTTCCATCGTTGAAACATGATCGAACGGTTGGTACTCCTTCGCCCCGAGAGCATCAGCAGCAAGGATACTGCAAGTACCACCACATGTTGGGGAGGTTTTTGTGCAAAACACAGATATTTTCTGTAATAGTTGTACATAATACATAACCAGTCATTGAATGTTCCTTATTTTTTTGGGAAATGTTTCATAGTTAAATATATAATATAGTACTAAAATATAATTTTATCTAAATTAATAATAGGTAAAGCTCAAAAAATGATTATAATTTTGAGCCACATCCATAACGTATCTAGTGTATTTTTGGTTCTTGTAAGTTGTATCATTTAGAAATCAACCTATTAGTAGGTACATAATTCCTGACATGCTCTAAAGAAATGATATATAGATTCTATAATGGTGGAAAGTGTGTTTTGAGGTTTATGCATAGTGTTCATTGTGCTAAAGACTATATCAATAGAATCTTCTAAATGTTAGAGTGGAAGGAAAATCCATCGGTAAGCAATGTTGGGATTTCCAATCTTCATCCAACGGTTAAAGTTCAAAGTTATTCATACACTATATTACTGGGTATGATAAGATAATTAAATGTATAACATGTCATTAGAATCTTTGTGGTTTTTGCATAGCGTTTGTTGTGCTAAGGACTATCAATAGAATCTTCTGCATGCTAGAATGGAAAAAAAGATCCAAGAGTTAACATTGTTGGGATTTGCCAGTCTTGATTCAAATTTCATTGTTCAAAGTTACTCGTACATTATATAGTGGCAAGATTTGCAAGAAGTCACACGCTACTTCCTACTAGTAAAAGGCACGTGCCACACTCGTATATACTGTATGAAATGTAACTTAATGAACATTAAGTTCTTATTAACCAATAGTCTTGTTAGAGAAAAAAGGCATACATTAAGTATATTAATAATAACTATCTACACATATTGAGAATACAACCTACTGTGCTATGAACTTTTTTTTACGGGGAGGGGGTGACATGATGGTTCTAGAACATGGTGGAGTTTGCTCTAGGTACTACTCCTTCAACATGAATTCAGCTACTCTAAACCATTGGATCTAACAGACCAACAGTCAGGATTGGTGCTATGGATCTAATTCAAAACTACTCCATTATAGTAGTAGAGATAATTCGAAAACATTGGCGATGATGCTATATGTTCATGACCGAACAACTTTTGGATAATATCAAGGAAAAACAAGGACGCATGTATCAATGAGCGTGAATGGACAATAAGATTTGTAAGGACAGATTACTTGTGGGGCCTAGCAACCCCACATTTCTTCTTGTTTTTTAATGAGCTTACCTCATGGGTGGCTTTGATGTCGTTGCTCAGGCGCACTATATTATTCATGTTAGCAGAATAGTGGGTTCCAAAATTTTTTCTATTAAACATAAGGTTAAACACTCCTAGCCACAGTGATTCAAAATTTATCAATAAAGGGGGTTTATTTATTGGGTGGCCGAGTGGTTGACACCACACATCATTGTCATGTACTTCCTCCATTCAGAAATATAAGATGTTTTAGCTTTGTGAATCGAATGTATCTAGACGTCATTTAGTGCATAGGTTCGTAGATGTTCGGAGTGAACCTTTACATTAAAAGGCATCTAGATACATTTATTTCACAAACCTAAAATGTCTTATATTTTGGAACGAAGAGAGTAGACATGATTTTTGCTAGGAAGGATAAACACTAATGAATGCTTATAGGAAGGATAGAAAATTGGAAATTGCGTTCCATTAATAAACCTTCGTGCTGCTCTTCATAGAGTCAGATTTTAGCAATTCAATTCAAAAAGGTTGTTGGACATGGTCCAAAGCCCAATAAATTTTCTTTTTAAATAAGAACAATAGTGATTAGCTCGAATAATTAATTGCGGTCTATGTATATTGTACTACTATACTTCATATAATATGCTATGTGTGCATGACCGAACAACTTTTGAAAAACCTGAAGGAAAACATGGTCGTATTAATGAATGAGCGCGAAGTAAGGCTGGTAATGGGTAGGGTATGAGTAGGGTAGAACAATATCATACCCACTCCCGTTTAGTCAATGGGTAGAAAATTTTACCCATACCCGTACTCGCAGGTATAAAACTTTACCCATGCCCGTACCCATAAAAAATATCGAAGTTTAGAAGCCACAATATCATACTCTTCCCTAGGTTGCTTGGCCCCATAGGTTGTAACTCTACAGGTAAGTTTTACTACTATGTCAGTTTAAATGGGTAGGGTATGGGTCTATCTACTCGTGCACGTACCCATGACTTAACGGGTTAGGGTATGGGTATTACCCATGGGTATAAAATTGTGCCCATACCCTACCAACACGGGTATAGTACATGTGGGCACTCGTGGGTAAAATTGTCATCCTTAGTGCGAAGGGAGAATAATAGTTGTGAGAACAAAGTACTTGTGGGGCCTAGCAACTTTCACATTTTTATTGATGAGAACACCGTCGTTGCTTACCTTATGAATGGTTTGATGTCGTCCCTTAGGTGCTAGATTATTCACGTTAGCGAAATAGTGGGTTCCCATATTTTTGTTTAGAATAGAAGTATGAACAATGCCAACCATAGTGATTGAAAATTTATCGATAAAGTGCGCTTTATTTTTTTAAAGCTCAGGGTGCTTTATTATTACACTCGATTCCCCATACCACTGGCCCACCATTCTGCTATTATTAGTTGGACTATGGATAAACAAATTCACTCGAGTTAGTTGGGGCTTTAATCATATTTTTCGTGCTCACTACCTTTCTTGGTGACAACATGTTCATATGCATCATCGTTCATGAATAGATATAATACAGAAATATATCAATGCCATAGTATTTTAGTGCCTACCAAAGTAATACTTTAGTTTTCTCTCTTCTTAGTTTCTTCAAAAAGGGGTCTGACCTCTTTCTCAATTATTTTAAAAAACATAGTTTTGGAGAATACTTCAGTTTAAACCCCTATTATTTGTTGGAAGAAAACACTAAAAGGTATTCAATATTTCAGTTTATTCAGAAATCAAAATGTTTTCTAAATAATTTAAAAAAAACTTTGATGCCAAACTCGTCCTTAATATCTGAACCGAGCAAATCTGGGCCATGGATGATCAATATTTAGATGCCAAATGGCCAAATGGGCCCTTAATTTCTGAACTAAGGCAGTATGGTCCATGGATGATCACCGATGTGCCCATCGGCCTGTGATTCCAGAGAGTACGGCTTACCAATTTACTACTACTTGGATGATACATAAATCTGAATTTAGTCGAGCGGGAAAATCTCCCGCTATCCAATGTTTCAAACATCTTAGAATCCCCCTTATACCCCTAGTGAAGTCGGTTCATTGGGGCTTCAATCATAATTTCCCCGTTCAGTACCTCTATACCCCGGCCCCTACCACCGACCCCCCTCCTCACCCACACACAATCCTCGCCCCCAGCTGTGCTAGCCCTGCGGAAAACCCTAGATCTACCTTCAGCACCTTAGATCTGATTCACCGTCATTGCCATGAACTGCACCAGATCTGCTTCACCGACCCACTCTCCTGATGCGCCGAACACATTCCCACCACTAGGAAACTGCTTCTTCGCCGCTGTTGATCAGCACTCGGAGGAACCCTTATTCTGCTTCACCTTTGCCCACAAGCAGCGCAACCACAACACCCTCGGCAACCTCGACGTCACCACCCAGGATTCACATCATGCCTAAAGGCCGTCGCGACCGAGGTAACCATATCTCCTTGGAGTTTGGTAAGATAAATATGTAGCAGTTAACTGTATTTTGTATTGGTGCTACTTTTTTAGTAACTTACAAGTACTATACTTGTTACCCGTATCTTCCTAAATAAATTTTTTATAGTCAGGTTTAACCGTAAGGCATTCAAGTGCAATTTTGTATTTTATGGCAAAATATGAGTCAGCCAACGGTTAACACATTTGTTTCCATTATGTACTTTAGTAAGTGCCTATATGTGATGTGGTTATAATTTCTCTCTGGCTTGGCATAGGCTATGGCACTAATTGTTATTTGTTGCTTGATGCTTTTGTCCTATGTATGCAGTACATGTTTACATTCGTTATACTGCTTCCACTAAGATGTCTGTTTCATTTGCTTCTGCTTACCCCACTATTCCTAACCATTTGTTGTTGTTATGCAATGAACAGGTGCAGTTTACACTAGAAATCGTAGAATGAATGGCCCATATAATCTCGTAAGTATCTATTGCTTTTGTATCACTTCATGCTAACATCTGTGAGACTGGAACCTTTTTGTGTTCACTATTCGCTGCACCATTATGCAGAGGACCCACACTTAATTATGGAGACAACCAGTCCAATTACTTGATGCAGCGGACATCATCGACAAACATACCTATAACCAGATCAGCAACCCTGATACTCTACATAGAGCTACTGTAAGAACGCCCCCCCTTTTTTTAAGGTCTAAGTCCCTTGGTGTCATGGCATTGACTCTAGTTGAGTTGTTATTTTTGATGGAGGCACTAGGGTGATTATAACAAGGCCAGAAATGCAACGAAATCCAATATAAAGAACCGCCTACTTCAAATCTCACTCTGGTATCTACACGTGTATGGCTATTTTAATACGGGGCAGATGATAGTACACTTTGTCTTTGGGCAGACAATCAAAAAATTTAAACATTCTAACTGTTTGATAGATTGTTTTACCATTTCTCTAAAATGATTTGGCTATTCTATTAGAGGGACCCGTCTGTATGAGGTCCTTGTGTTGAGTGCTTACACCGCTATAACAGACCAAATAATCTTTTGAAAATCTTTGAGAATGAACATGGTAGTTTTGTTTCTTTGTATGATGTTGTAACTTCTTTTATCTTAGTTTCAGCCTTCATCAAGTAGAGCAGTCATTTCACAGGGCAGAAGTGACAGTTGCACACTATCTCATCCCTCTATGAAGTTAACTGTTCTAGTTATTCCAGAAGAAAGAGATGTATGATGCCCTGCCGTTACTAATTGCTTTCTTCCTTTTAGCAAAAGGACTGATTTGAAATTCGTTGGTTTTTGTTTTCCTTGGTAATTATGTTATATGGCATTTATTTTTGTTTTAGGTTGCAAATATAAATATGAAGGCAGAACAGAAAACAACTACCTCAAGTGTAGATCTCTTTAGATAGAGCAGCAGTGATAGTGTGTATTGCTCACGTAGGTACACAATCTCAACTGCTCCATACATTCCAACAGAAATAGTGTTTGGTGTTGCACTCCAAGATGCACTTGATGTAGTTGTACAGGAAGCCAACAGAACAGGATGCAGTAATCTCCATAGCAAGGAAGGAGTTATCTGAGTTAAAAAACAGGCAAGCTTTGACGGAGAATCTACTTAATAATATCCTCAACAAGTCTTGTGGTAATCCCGTTATTACATGTGAGGCGGCGCGAGATCCCTAAAAGGAACATTTTTGAAACTGAGATTATATTATTTATCAGCTGTGTTGTACTTCGATGATGCTTTACGAGCTACGAAATTTTTTAGGACTGTAATAATTTACTAATTTTCCAGTTATAAGTTTTTTTTCACCATTCCAGAATTTATTTAGCATTTTAGAGAACTTGTGTACTTTGTTTATCCACGTTTATGTCCTGGCAATGGATATAAGTTAGATAGGCTTAAATAGTAGCATGCCCACAACATTTTATCAGTCCTTGATGGGCCACCAATCAACAGTGACAGGCCTACACCGAGGCTATTATATGTAGAGTCTGACCGCAAAAGAATAGAATAGTAAAAGAACAGAATAGTGAAAGGACAAAACAGTGAAAGGCCGGAACAGTGAAAGGCCAGAACAGTGAAAGGCCAGAATAGTAACAGATCAGAAACAATAACAAAGCCAGAACTTTAGTAGGCCAGAATCTTCAGCCCGTTTATGGGACTGAATAGTAGAAGGCTGGAATAGTGAATGTCTAGAACAGTAAAGGCCGTAACTGTAGAGGGCCGTAACAGCCCACGATGGGTGCGAGAAAAGTGACAGCGGTAAGGCCTTAATAATGTAACGCAGACTTGGCCCAGGCTAAAAATGGGTCACACAGTATTGGACCAAGGTGGGCCTTCTGTAGGCTGAAACAGTGTCGGGCCTGAAAGTTCACGGGTGGCGGATGTCTGCACTAGTGGGCCCATTTCGGACATTGCTGGATGAAATAGTAACAGGCCTTCTTCTTATTGGGCTTTCCTCATGGGCCGGCCCACTTAATATTTAGCAGGCCTATTCTGGTCCTGGCTTCTGCCATGGTTTTTCTGACCGTTAATGGCGGTAAGTAGGCGTTAACAGTGTTCGCCGCGTGGCATCTTGCATGACGTCAGCAGTCAACAGGGCTGGCAAACAGATATACGACGAAACAAGTTTTCATGGCTGAAGGGTGCGATCCACCACGGTCAGAAAAAAAACCGTGGTAGATTCTTTTATGACAGGGATTTTACCACGATGGGCATCCGTCGTAGAAGACTTTTTAGCCACGAAAAACAGGCCTTCAACCACGAAAATCGTCTGTTGTAAAAGCCAACTTTTCTTGTAGTGATTCATTGGTCATTGTGTGTTTCGCCTTCATCTCTAGAGCCCTGAGTATTACATTTAGGCGGGTAACCCAGTCGTTGCATCCATCAAACAATGGAGTAACCGAATCTTTCTCCATTGCTCCAGCTTGGCTTTCTCTCTAGCGGTGGCTCTAGCATTACTCGTTTCCTTGAGAAGCAGTTCTTGGACATGAGGGTCCCACAACCAACCTGAACCATGCTCATGATCTACTCCGGCATCCATATATTCATGATCTGCTCCGGCATCTTGATCTTCATGATCATGTTCGGCATCTTGATCTTCATGATCATGTCCGGGAGGCTCTTCATCTTCACCATTACTGGCGTCATCATTCCCTGGCGCCTCCCTATTGACGTCCTCATCATCTTCATCGTAATCACGTATCCATCGAGTGTAGCCATCAATGAAACCACGCCGGATCAAGTGTGACTCCAACATTCCGCAACCATGCTTTATAAAATGCCTCACTCTGTAGTCATGACACAGACATCTTATCTCCGTCATGTTATTCTATGTCATGTCTGTTCTCGCGCATTTCATCCACCTATCCAATTGGTCTTTGCTTATTGGTGTGTGGACCATGGTCTCCTACGCGGTAACAAGAGCAAGAGAATTAGAGCATCGTTGGGGGATACCCCAAGGTAGGGTAACACCGGGGTATAAGGGCCGAGTTAGCCGGGGTACGGCGCGGTCAAAGCAAGGGCTGACCGGGTCACCTCAAGGCAGGCCGAACCACGGAGTGACCCGGCCCATGGAGCATCTCCTTGACTATGGTCCGGCCGGCATAAAATATATGTCGGCCATGTTTATCTAACTGTTTTGTAGGTAACTTGATAGCCGAATTAGCTATATGCTAGCCGGACTATCTTATGGCTTCCAAGAGAAGGAACCCCCGCTGGTCAAAAGGTGGCTTTATTAGCTGTAGCATGAGCAAAGCAAAAAAAGAAGAGGACCAGCGGGTCAGGAACCCCCGCTGGTCAAAAGGTGGCTTTATCACATGGTAGTTTTGTTTCTTTGTATGATGTTGTAACTTCTTTTATCTTAGTTTCATCCTTCATCAAGTAGAGCAGTCATTTCACAGGGCAGAAGTGACAGTTGCACACTATCTCATCCCTCTATGAAGTTAACTGTTCTAGTTATTCTAGAAGAAAGAGATGTATGATGCCCTGCCGTTACTAATTGCTTTATTCCTTTTAGCAAAAGATCTGATTTGAAATTCGTTGGTTTTTGTTTTCCTTGGTAATTATGTTATATGACGTTTATTTTTGTTTTAGGTTGCAAATATAAATATGAAGGCAGAACAGAAAACAACTACCTCAAGTATAGATCTCTTTAGATAGAGCAGCAGTGACAATGTGTATTGCTCACGTAGGTACACAATCTCAACTGCTCCATACATTCCAGCAGAAATAGTTTTTGGTGCTGCACTCCAAGATGCACTTGATATAGTTGTACGAGCAGCCACAATGATGCGAGTCTCCATAGCAAGGAAGGAGTTATCTGAGTTAAAAATAGGCAAGCTTTGACGGAGAATCTACTTAATAATATCCTCAACAAGTCTCGTGGTAATCCCGTTATTACATGTGAGGCGGCGCGAGATCCCTAAAAGGAATTTTTTTGAAACTGAGATTATATTATTTATCAGCTGTGTTGTACTTCGATGATGCTTTACGAGCTACGAAATTTTTTAGGACTGTAATAATTTACTAATTTTCCAGTTATAAGTTTTTTTTCACAATTCCAGAATTTATTTAGCATTTTAGAGAACTTATGTACTTCGTTTATCCACGTTTATGTCCTGGCAATGGATATAAGTTAGATAGGCTTAAACAGTAGCATGCCCACAACATTTTATCAGTCCTTGATGGGCCACCAATCAACAGCGACAGGCCTACACCGAGGCTATTATATGTAGAGTCTGACCGCAAAAGAACAAAATAGTAAAAGAACAGAATAGTGAAAGGCCAAAACAGTGAAAGGCCGGAATAGTGAAAGGCCAGAATAGTAACAGATCGAAAACAGTAAAAAGGCCAGAACTTTAGCAGGCCAGAATCTTCAGCCCGTTTATGGGACTGAATAGTAGAAGGCCGGAATAGTGAATGTCTAGAAACGGTAATCAGAATCAGAGGGCCGAATGACCCATGATGGGTGCGAGAAAAGTGACAGGCCGATAGAAGGCCTTAATAGTAACAGACAGACTTGTCCCAGGCTGAAAATGGGTCGCACAGTATTGGACCAAGGTGGGCCTTCTGTAGGATAAAACAGTGTCGGGCCTGAAAGTTCACGGGTGGTGGATGTCTGCACTAGTGGGCCCATTTCGGACATTGCTGGATGAAACAGTAATGGGACTTCTTCTTATTGGGCTTTCCTCATGGGCCGGCCCACTTAATATTTAGCAGACCTATTCTAGGCCTGGCTTCTGCCATGGTTTTTTGACCGTTAATGGCGGTAACTAGGCGTTAACAGTGTTCGCCACGTGGCATCTTGCATGATGTCAGCAGTCAACGGGGCTGGCAAACAGATCATGCCTGAAGGGTGCGATCCGCCACGGTCAGAAAAAAAACCGTGGTAGATTCTTTTATGACGGGGCTTTTACCACGATGGGCATCCGTCGTAGAAGACTTTTTAGCCACGAAAACAGGCCTTCAACCACGAAAATCGTCCGTTGTAGAAGCCAACTTTTCTTGTAGTGATTCGTTCGTCATTGTGTGTTTCGCCTTCATCTCTAGAGCCCTGAGCATTACATTTAGGCGGGTAACCCCGTCGTTGCATCCATCAAACAATGGAGTAACCGAATCTTTCTCCATTACTCCAGCTTGGCTTTCTCTCTAGCGGTGGCTCTAGCGTTACTCGTTTCCTTGAGAAGCAGTTCTTGGACATGAGGGTCCCACAACCAACCTGAACCATGCTCATGATCTACTCCGGCATCCATATATTCATGATCTGCTCCGGCATCTTGATCTTCATGATCATGTTCGGCATCTTTATCTTCATGATCATGTTCGGGAGGCTCTTCATCTTCACCATTACTAGCGTCCTCATTCCCTGGCGCCTCCCTATTGACGTCCTCATCATCTTCATCGTAATCACGTATCCATCGAGTGTATCCATCCATGAAACCACGCCGGATCAAGTGTGACTCCAACATTCCGCAACCATGCTTTATAAAATACCTCAGTCTATAGTCACAACACAGACATCTTATCTCCGTCATGTTATTCTGTGTCATGTCTATTCTCGCGCATTTCATCCACCTATCCAATTGGGCTCTGCTTATTGGTGTGTGGACCATGGTCTCCTACGCGGTAACAAGAGCAAGAGAATTAGAGCATTTTTGGGGGGATACCCCTAGGTAGGGTAACGCCGGGGTATAAGGGCCGAGTTAGCCGAGGTACGGCGCGGTCAAAGCAAGGGCTGATCGGGTCACCTCAAGGCAGGCCGAACCACGGAGTGACCTGCCCCATGGAGCATCTCCTTGACTATGGTCCGGCCGGCATAAAATATATGTCGGCCATGTTTATCTATCTGTTTTGCAGGTAACTTGATAGCCGGATTAGCTATATGCTAGCCGGACTATCTTATGACTTCCAAGAGAAGGAACCCCCGCTGGTCAAAAAGTGGCTTTATTAGCTGTAGCATGAGCAAAGCAAAGAAAGAAGAGGACCAGCGGGTCAGGAACCCCCGCTGGTCAAAAGGTGGCTTTATCACATGGTAGTTTTGTTTATTTGTATGATGTTGTAACTTCTTTTATCTTAGTTTCAGCCTTCATCAAGTAGAGCAGTCATTTCACAGGGCAGAAGTGACAGTTGCACACTATCTCATCCCTCTATGAAGTTAACTGTTCTAGTTATTCTAGAAGAAAGAGATGTATGATGCCCTGCCATTACTAATTGCTTTCTTCCTTTTAGCAAAAGGACTGATTTGAAATTCGTTGGTTTTTGTTTTCCTTGGTAATTATGTTATATGACGTTTATTTTTGTTTTAGGTTGCAAATATAAATATGAAGGCAGAACAGAAAGCAACTACCTCAAGTGTAGATCTCTTTAGATAGAGCAGCAGTGATAGTGTGTATTGCTCACGTAGGTACACAATCTCAACTGCTCCATACATTCCAGCAGAAATAGTTTTTGATGCTGCACTCCAAGATGCACTTGATGTAGTTGTACAAGAAGCCAACAGAACAGGTGCAGTAGTCTCCATAGCAAGGAAGGACTTATCTGAGTTAAAAAACAGGCAAGCTTTGACGGAGAATCTACTTAATAATATCCTCAACAAGTCTCATGGTAATCCCGTTATTACATGTGAGGCGGCGCGAGATCCCTAAAAGGAACATTTTTGAAACTGAGATTATATTATTTATCAGCTGTGTTGTACTTCGATGATGCTTTACGAGCTATGAAATTTTTTAGGACTGTAATAATTTACTAATTTTCCAGTTATAAGTTTTTTTCCACAATTCCAGAATTTATTTAGCATTTTAGAGAACTTGTGTACTTTGTTTATCCACGTTTATGTCCTAGCAATGGATCTAAGTTAGATAGGCTTAAACAGTAGCATGCCCACAACATTTTATTAGTCCTTGATGGGCCACCAATCAACAGTGACGGGCCTACAACGAGGCTATTATATGTAGAATCTGACCGCAAAAGAACAGAACAGTAAAAGAACAGAATAGTGAAAGGCCAAAACAGTGAAAGGCCGGAATAGTGAAAGGCCGGAACAGTGAAAGGCCAGAATAGTAACAGATCGGAAACAGTAACAAGGCCAGAACTTTAGCAGGCCAGAATCTTTAGCCCGTTTATGGGACTGAATAGTAGAAGGCCGGAATAGTGAATGTCTAGAATAGTAAAGGCCGTAACTGTAGAGGGCCGTAACAGCCCACAATGGGTGCGAGAAAAGTGACAGGCCGACAGAAGGCCTTAATAGTAACAGACAGACTTGGCCCAGGCCGAAAATGGGTCGCACAGTATTGGACCAAGGTGGGCCTTCTGTAGGCTGAAACAGTGTCGGGCCTGAAAGTTCACGGGTGGCGGATGTCTGCACTAGTGGGCCCATTTCGGATAGTGCTAGATGAAACAGTAACGGGCCTTCTTCTTATTGGGCTTTCCTGATGGGCCGACCCACTTAATATTTAGCAGGCCTATTCTGGGCCTGGCTTCTGCCATGGTTTTTCTGACCATTAACAGCGGTAACTAGGCGTTAACAGTGTTCGCCATGTGGCATCTTGCATGACGTCAGCAGTCAACGGGGCTAGCAAACAGATCTACGACGGAACAAGTTTTCATGGCTGAAGGGTGCGATCCGCCACGGTCAGAAAAAACCGTGGTAGATTCTTTTATGACGGGGCTTTTACCACGATGGGCATCCGTCGTAGAAGACTTTTTAGCCACAAAAAACAGGCCTTCAACCACGAAAATCGTCCGTTGTAAAAGCCAACTTTTCTTGTAGTGATTCGTTGGTCATTGTGTGTTTCGCCTTCAGCTCTAGAGCCCTGAGCATTACATTTAGGCGGGTAACCCCGTCGTTGCATCCATCAAACAATGGAGTAACCGAATCTTTCTCCATTGCTCCATCTTGGCTTTCTCTCTAGCGGCGGCTCTAGCGTTACTCGTTTCCTTGAGAAGTAGTTCTTGGACATGAGGGTCCCACAACCAACCGGCATTATCTACTCCGGCATCCATATCTTCATGATATGCTCCGGCATCTTGATCTTCATGATCATGTTCGGCATCTTTATCTTCATGATCATGTCCGGGAGGCTCTTCATCTTCACCATTACTGGCGTCCTCATTCCCTGGCGCCTCCCCATTGACGTCCTCATCATCTTCATCGTAATCACATATCCATCGAGTGTAGCCATCCATGAAACCATGCCGGATCAAGTGTGACTCCAACATTCCGCAACCATGCTTTATAAAATACCTCAGTATGTAGTCACGACATAGACATCTTATCTCCGTCATGTTATTCTATGTCATGTCCGTTCTCGCGCATTTCATCCACCTATCCAATTAGGCTCTGCTTATTGGTGCGTGGACCATGGACTCCTACGCGGTAACAAGAGCAAGAGAATTAGAGCATTGTTGGGGGGATACCCCCCAGGTAGGGTAACGTCGGGGTATAAGGGCCGACTTAGCCGGGGTACGGCGCGGTCAAAATAAGGGCTGACCGGGTCACCTCAATGCAGGCCGAACCACGGAGTGACCCGGCCCATGGAGCATCTCCTTGAGTATGGTCTGGCCGGCATAAAATATATGTCGGCCATTTTTATCTAACTGTTTTGCAGGTAACTTGATAGCCGGATTAGCTATATGCTAGTCGGACTATCTTATGGCTTCCAAGAGAAGGAACCCCCGCTGGTCAAAAGGTGGCTTTATTAGCTGTAGGATGAGCAAAGCAAAGAAAGAAGAGGACCAGCGGGTCAAGGGCGACCTGTCTGGTGACGCTTAAAGATAAAGATTACGCTATGGGTTACGTCCAATGCCCGGACGAGCCATTAAAGAGAATAAAGAAGCATCTAGCTTTAGGCAAGGAGCATATTCTCCGAATATGCTGCCACGTGTGCCCTAGTATTGTAACCCGGGCTCCCCTATATGAGGAGCACCGGGGCCTCCATAGAAGGGGATCGATCATTTTATCTATCTAACGTAGAACTCAAGAGCTAGTTGGTAGGGAGTAAGAGATATAGTCTCCTTCTTGTTGAGAGCTTGAAGAGCATTTGCAAACACCATTGATAGAGCGAATACAAGAACATATGTGCATGGAATCACCATGTTCTCCCTCCTTGGATTCCCCTAGCACTCATTGGCCCCATCTATAGCCTATCCATGGCATCTACCGTGCCACCACCACGACAGTTGGCGCCCACCGTGGGGCTAGCGGTGCTAGCAGGGGTGAAAATCCAGACGGGAAGCTTCTCCAGCACCGGCGAGCACGTCGTCTCCGGCTTGGTTCAGCGCTGGACTACGTCAGCAACGATGCAGGAAGCTTCGGCAGACACCCCCCTCCGCGCAATAGCGTCTTCATCAAGCTTGGCACGCACAAGATCTACGTCGGCATGGACGAGTCCTACGTTCATCCGCGGCACATCGTCAAAGGAGGAGAACCACCTCTCAGCGTAGCTTGTGGAGTGCGTATCACTCGCCCCACCAGCAGCGTTGAGGTCCTGATGACTGCACCTAACGCGGAACCAAGCAAGGGCCCGGCACCAGAGCCGAAGGTCATGCCAAAGCAGACTAGGTCTAGGTTTCCTCCACTAGAAAGGCCAGAGAATGTGCTCCATCAAGCAATAGATAGCCTAGTGATACATTGCAAATGTATCTATAATTTTTGATGTTCCATGCTTGGTTTTATCCACTTTCTTGTGTTTTGTTCCAACTTTGGAGTACTTTTCATATGATTTCTTGGACTAACCTATTAACAAGAGCCACATGGCCAACTGCCTGTTTTCTGCTGTTTTTGGTTCCAGGAAAGTCAGAAAATGAATATTCTTGGAATTGGACGGGACAAAAGCCAAAGTGCCTATTTTTCCGGAAGGGATCAAGTGCCAGAATACGAGACGGAGAGGGGCCAGGGGCCGGCCACACCACCTGGCCGCGCGGCCAGGCCTGGCCCATGCCAGGGGGTGGTCTGGCCGACCCCAGCACCCCCTCGGCCTCTCCTTCCGCCTATAAGTTGCCCTCAGGACGAAAGAGTCTGTAGCCGCCGTCATCTCCATCCCTAGATCAGGAGGGATCTGAAGCTCTTCCCGGCACCCTGCCGGATAGGGGAATTCACCCTGGAGGCCTTCTTCATCACCATGCAAGCCTCTGGTGTGATGCGTGAGTAGTTCATCCTTGGACTACGGATCCATGTAGTAGCTAGATGGCTGGTTTCTCCTCCTTTGTTCTTTCATGTTTAGATCTTGTGAGCTCCGTTCATGATCAAGATCATCTATTTGTAATCCATACATGTTGTGTTTGCGGGGATCCGATGGATATTGAGATGCTATTTTAGATTGATTATTGATTCTATCATGTCTTTGTTATTTGAGATCTTGCATGCTTTCCGTTGTTAGTAGCTATCTTGGCCAAGTAGATGCTAGCAACTCCAAGAGATAGTATTTATGCTCGATAGTGGGTTCATGCCTCTGGTAATCTAGGGAAGTGAAAGAAATCTCTAAGGTACTAGATGTGCTGTTGCTACTAGGGAGAAAACAACAATCCTTCGTTCATAGAACAATCATATTGTTTACCTTACACGCAGTTCGTAAAGCAATAATATGTTTCTTACAACTTAATACTGGAGGGGGTTCGGATGATAACCTGAAGGTGGATTATTAGTCATAGATGCAGTTGGATGGCGGTCTATGTATTATGTTGTATTGCCCAATCAAGTCTCAAAGGACTCAAGATGATTAGTATATGCATGTATTGCTTTCTCAGTGTTTGTCAATTGCCCCGCTGTAATTTGTTCACCCAGCATGTTATCTATCTAAGGAGATCCACCTCTAGTGAACTATGGATCCCGGTTCTTTTCTTTTACATACTGTCAACACCCGGATTTTTAATCCCAGATACCTGTTATGCCATACCTCGCAATCCCAGGATTACCATTTTTGCGAGATATAACGGATTGGATATCATAGTACATCATCCATTACAAACCATACATAAGGTTTTACACAGATAAGGATTTCATGATCCAGTCTTTAATACAACAAGCAGCAGAAATAAACGATAGCGTAGCGGTGGGATCCATCTTCAGGGGCACAGGCAATGCTGACGAAGGCAGATAGTCCTAGTTATCATAGCCGTCCTGCTGACCATCATCTTGATGATCTCCTTCATAGTTTGGCCATGATAATAGCCAGGGACAAAAGCCATGAGTACTCTTTAAGTACTCGCAAACTACTACTAGCAAGGGTTATGATTCTAAGTTAAAGTACTGAATTGAAAGAATAACTATCAAGTTAAGTTTGAAACCTAAGCTGAGTTCTGAAGCAAGAAAAGATAAACTAAAAGTCTAGAATCACTTAAGTTGGGAAGCTATTTTCATCTACACAACCCTGTTGTGGTCAAGTCAAGGTTCATCATTCATTTCAAGTTATTTAGAAAACATCTGACAACAAAACAGTATGGCCATTCCAACTGTCCATAATCATGACGCCTGCTATTCGAATAGTTTGACACTCTGCAGAGGTGGTACACTTTCACCACAAGATTCGATACATCTGTCAGGGATAACCCTGAATCATCATACTTAGTATGCAGATAATCAAACATAACCTTCCCTTTACACACCCTAGTACAAGCACCTCTCCTATGAGCAATGCCTCCCAACCATGACCATCAGTCATCTTGGGCACTGCATAGGTGGACAACATTGAGAGATAGCCTCAGCTCAAACCTCTCCCGTGAGGTAACTAATACTAATGCATATAAATTTCCAGCTAAGCCTTACCCAATTCAGGTAATGTGGTTGTACGGTAAAATTGGAATGGTCTCGCATCCGAATCCAACCATCAGTTTTATTAAAAAAAGGGTTAAGGCTCATGCCTCATCATTTTCATCATCATAAACCAATTGTGTTTCTCAACACATGTCAAAATATCTCAATAGAATGACTCATCATTCCAAGGTTTTCATAACTCATTTTCACCAAGTGTTCCCATCTAAAATGACTCATGTTTGATCTATTCTAAAACACTAGGTTAAGAGTGTTCACTAAGGTGGAAAGGTGGGATCAATCTCATGCCATCGAATGACATCTAAGGGTTTCTAATTAGGTCAAGTTTTATACACTTTATGCTACCTTCAAAATTAATTAAAGAACTTTGTGTAAGGGTGTGATCAAAGTATGCTTAAGGCATCTTTACTAAACTATCTAGTTTTATTCTAGCTTGCTACAATAGCTTACTAAAGCATGTTTGCAAGGGTTAGCTTGCCACTAATAGCTTGCCTTGGTTGGTGCAGTGGTTGAAGTTGTCTTCTTCTTCTTCTTCTTGGTAGAACTCCTCCTCCTCGAAGGCTTGGTCGGTACTAGCGTCTAGAAATACATAGGGAGTGCACAATCACCAAACAATACTTAACTTAGGCTAAGTAGTATTCTAAACCACACAATTGATGATCTATTATCATCCCAAACATCACAAGTTTTAATTCAATAGTTTCAACCTTTTTATTTTGGAAAAGTAATTTCTACTCATTGAAATAATAACTAAGGTTTAATATTCACCATCAAAATATGGGATCATGTGGACACATGTCCTCACCACATATTCTAACATGTGGGAATGAGATTTAAAGGTGGGATCAATATTACTTTAGTTTAAGTTTATTATTTAATGATTTAAAGTGACTAGAAATGCCTATATAGCATTATTTTGGTACTAGTCCAAAGTCACTGCCTGTAAACCTTAATATTATCACATATTTCGATAGATATGATGAAATGTGATTTTTGAGAGTTGGAATCAACTCAAAAGCCAACTTGGTTGATTTTACAAAAATGTTTCAAGTTACAAAAGCTTATGTCTTCTTATTTTTATTAGGAGAAATCTATAACTCTAAATGAATTAAATCCAACGGGCTTGGATAGAGCATTCAATACCTTCCAGACAAAATTAGTTTCATGTAATTTGGATTTGTCAAACTCATAGAATTGAATTTTGAAACACTGGACAGAAACTATATTCTAACTAAAAAGAAAAACCTAGATTTGAATCTACGGGCTTGCGCGGGAAAGGAAATGGGCCGGCCCAGTGGCGCTGCGTGGCACAGGGCTCAGCTGACAAGAGGGTCCCACTGGTCAGCGACACTTACAACGCGAAGCGGTACACGCGTTGTGGGCCGTGCGATTAGAGGCTAGATCTACGGCTAAGGGTCGTCGACGACGGACGGGTCGCCGGCGAGCTCGAACCCTAGCGGCTCGGTGGGGGTCTACTGGGGGCGTACCAGGGCTCCAGCAGGGTCGGCGATGCGGGCGAACAAAGTGGAAGACGACGGCGAGGCGAGGCGTGGTCGCGGCGGAGCTTGGGGTGGCCGGAATCAACGGCACCCTTCTTCTCCAGAGGCGGCGGCTCCGGCTCCAATTCCGGCGAGCTGCTGCTCCACTTGCTCCGGCGAGGGGTGGGTGAGGTTCAGAGAGGTGAGGGAAGTGGAATGGTGTGAGTCTTTGGTGCTGGGGAGTGCTCCTTTTATAGGCTCGACGGTGAGACCGAGCGGGATGGGCGGTCGACGGTGGCGACATGGCTACGGCGAGCTAGCGGCATGGCTGGGGATGGCGATCGATGGGCGGTCCCCTGGCGGTACTCTAGCGCTTCAATGCGGCCGTAGGGGCGGTGGCATGCGGTCGGGGTGAGGTGGCGCTCTGCGTCAAGCGGCTGTGTCCACGGCGAGCGGTGGCTGTGGGGCTTTGCGCGGCGAACGGAGGTGTCTGGGGTGTTCTCTAGGTCGAGGCGGAGCGGTGGGAGCGGGCTGGTGTCGAGTGGCGGCTTGTGCACGTGGGGGCAGTGCACGCTCTGCGGGCGGCGTTGGCCTGGTTCGGTGGCACTGGGCGCGGTTTCTCCTCGGTGGTCCACGACTGCTCTTGGCTCGGGCAAGGGACAGAGAGGGGCGGTGCGGCGTTGGCTACCTCCTAGACATGGCGAGGGAAGGGGGAGTGGTATGCTGCGGCGGTTGCAAGGTTGGCCGGCAAGGGTGGTGCTCAGCATGGCATGGCATTGCCACTAGGGCGTAGGGGATGGGCTGCAATTGGCATGGTTTGATCAAAGGGGGACAGAGAGATTAAATGGAGATCAAATGGGGGAAAAACCCTATTCCAAACAGTGAGCTAGGATTAGAGGTATGATTCTGCCTGCCAAGTGTTTGATGAAATGGCCGCAAAAGAAAAAGTTTTGAATTTTGAGTTCAAAAATTTTGAGTGATCTCCACTAGTGCTAGGTAGTCTCTGGTTGCAAGGGTTTTGAAAATGGTGCTCAAATACATGGTTTTTGAAATAGGGGTGATCTATGCATATGCATTAGATTCAATTTTGAACTGCCATTTAAAATAGTTTCCAGAATGTTTTTAGAAGATCAAAAGGTGGGCCTTGGTACCTCATTATGTGTACTAGCAAGGGGTGCAAAGATCAAGAATTGTTTCTGTTAAGAATTGAGTACTAGGAATAGCCAAAGTAGGCATGAGAGTTAAATTTGTCCAAATGACCATTCCTTCATTTTATTTCTTTTTTATTTGATTTCTTTTAGGAAAAGTTCGGGAATGATGTTTAAATCACCTAATAAACATTTTAGAAGCAAAGGATCACACAATCATGGCAATTCAAAACAACTCCTATTTTAAATGCACACATATATAAATGCTTTCATTTTAAATATGGAAAAGTTTTTGTTAATCCTAAATTTGGATGATTTGATCTTTGATACACTTGGATTGAAGTTTTGGGATGTTACAAACCTTCCCCCCTTAAATAAAATCTCGTCCCGAGATTTACAAGAAAACTAGGAACTAAAGAGATCTGGGAACTCTGTCCTAATGTAATCCTCGCGCTCCCAAGTGTCTTCCTCCTCGGTATGGTTGCTCCACTGAATCTTGAGAAACTTGATACTCCTGGTCCTGGTGGTTCTGTAGGCTTCTTCTAAGATACGGATGGGTACTTCCCGATAGGTCAGGTCATTGTTGATTTCCACTGCTCTGTGATCGATATTCTTGAAAACTTCAGTCTTCTCAGGCACTTCCAAGCATTTGCGAAGTAACGAGATATGGAACACATTGTGGATGGCTGACATCTCTTCAGGCAATTCCAGCTGATATGATACTTCTCCTCGGTGGTTCAGAATCTTGAAAGGTCCGATATATCTGGGAGCTGACTTTCCCTTCAGACTAAAGCGTTGGGTTCCCTTCAATGGTGAAACCTTGAGATATTCGAAATCTCCGACATTGAAAGTCAGGTCTCTCCTTCTCTTGTTAGCATAGCTTTTCTGTCTAGATTGGGCGGTCTTGAGGTGCTCACGAACTTTGTGAACTTTATCTTCTGCTTCTCGGAGAATGTCGGGTCCAAAGATCTGACTTTCTCCTACTTGCGACCAATTCAAAGGGGTACGACACTTTCGTCCGTATAGGAATTCAAATGGTGCCATCTGCAAACTAGCCTGATAACTGTTGTTATATGAGAATTCTGCAAAAGGCAGGCAGTCTTCCCATTTTGATCCGTATTCCAACACACAAGCTCTAAGCATATCCTCCAAGATCTGGTTGACTCTCTCAGTTTGTCCATCGGTTTGCGGGTGATAAGCGGTACTGAAATTCAACTTGGTTCCTAAACCTTCCTGAACTTTCTGCCAAAATCTTGAAGTAAACTGAGTCCCTCGATCTGATACGATGGTCTTGGGGGTTCCATGCAGACTAACAATTCTAGCGATGTACAGCTCTACTAGTTTTGCACTCTGGTAGGTTGTCTTGACTGGTATGAAGTGGGCTACCTTGGATAGTCTATCAACTATGACCCAGATTGAGTCATTTCCCCTACTAGAAGTAGATAAACCGGTGATAAAGTCCATTCCGATGGAATCCCATTTCCATTCCGGAATCTGCAATGGTTGCAACAATCCTGCAGGTCTCTGATGCTCCTCTTTGACTCTTTGACAAATGTCACATTTGGCGATGTAGCTTCCGATCTCTCTTCATCTTGTGCCACCAAAATTGCTCTTTCAAATCCTGATACATCTTTGTTCCTCCGGGGTGGATAGAATAAAGAGTATCATGTGCTTCCTTCATGATAATTTCCTTCAGCTCCGAATCTGCTGGTACACAGATACGTCCCTTGTACCACAGTACACCTTCTTCGTCTTCGGTGAATCCAGGTACTTTGCCTGTACCAATACGACGTTTGATTCAGTCGATACTTTCATTCCCCTTCTGGGCTTCCTTGATTTGACTAATCAACATGGGTTGAAGTTCAATGCTAGCTTGGAATCCTTTGCTAACTAACTCAGTCCTGAACTGCTCCAACTCCTCATACAAACTTGGTTGCTTCTCTTTGATCATGGTGTTAAGCCTACACGGCAATCTGCTAAGAGCATCCGCTACCACGTTGGCTTTGCCGGGGTGATAGTGAATGTCCAGGTCATAATCCTTGATTAACTCTATCCATCTTCTTTGCCTCATATTCAACTCCTTCTAGGTGAAGATATACTTCAAGCTCTTATGATCTGAGTAAATCTCACAGCGATTACCCATCAAATAATGATGCCATGTCTTCAACGCTAGAACCACAGCTGCTAGCTCAAGATCATGGGTCGGATAGTTCTGCTCATGCTGCTTCAGTTGTCGAGACAGATACGCGATGACTTTGCCTTCTTGCATCAATACACATCCTAGACCAATCTTCGAGGCGTCACAATATACATCAAATGGCTTCTTGATGTCTGGCATGATCAAAATTGGGGTTGGTATCAATCTCTTCTTCAGCTCCTGGAAACTGGCTTCACACTTGTCTGTCCATTCAAACTTCTTGTCCTTCTTCAATAATTGGGTCATTGGTCGGGCTATGCTCGAGAATCCTTCTACGAATTTACGGTAATATCCCGCTAATCCGAGAAATGAACGAACGTGGGTTTGATTGGTTGGGGCTTCCCATTCTTCTACATCTTTGATCTTGCTGGGATCAATAGAGACTCCTCCGGCAAACACAATATGTCCTAGGAATCCTACTTCTTTCAGCCAAAACTCACACTTGCTGAACTTGGCATATAACTGATGCTCTCTCAGGGTTTCTAGGATGATTCTCAAATGTTGCTCATGCTCTTCTTCTGACTTGGAGTAGATAAGGATGTCGTCGATAAACACAACTACAAACTTATCTAAGAAATTCATAAAGATCTTATTCATGAGATTCATGAAATAAGCAGGGGCATTGGTTAATCCAAAAGACATAACCGTATACTCGTATAAACCATAGCGAGTAATAAAGGCGGTCTTCGGAATATCCGTTGCACGAATCTTAAGTTGGTGATAACCAGTCCTAAGATCAATCTTTGAGAATACCTGAGCTCCAGTCAACTAATCAAATAGATCCTCTATCTTGGGTAAGGGGTACTTGTTCTTGATGGTGACATCATTCAATTTTCTGTAGTCTGTACACAGACGGTAGCCTCCATCTTTCTTGTCGACGAATAACACTGGTGATCTCCATGGCAATGCACTTGGCTGAATCAAGCCTGTTGCTAACATGGCATCCAACTGCTTCTTCAGTTCTACTAACTCTGAGGGGTTCATGGTATAGGGTCTCTGGGCTATAGGTCCGGTTCTGGGGATTAGTTCGATAATGAACTCTATATCCCTATCCGGGGGCATACCTGGCAATTCATCTGGGAATACGTTGGGGTATTCACAGACTAATCTGACTTGGTCAATGGTAGGCAGGGCTACACTTTTGTTGCATTTGAATTGACGGGGTAAGGTTTCAGAGATATGTTCTACGGTTACTCCAGAACTACTGGTCATGGTGATGGCTTTCTTAGCACAGTCTATCTGTCCTTTATGCCTTGACATCCAGTACATACCTAGTACTACTTCCAAACCTTTGGTTCCAAGTACGATTAGGTTGGCATAAAAATCTATCCCATGTATTCTGATAGGTACAGCTTTGCAAATTTTTCTAGCTTTTGTTGTTGAACCGGGGATTTGAACTATCATGACATGCTTCAGGTTGGTTGGGTGAATCTTACTAGTGCATACAAGTTCTTCGGTGACAAATGAATGCGATGCTCCAGAATCAAACAATACTCTTGCTAAACCTGAGTTGACAGAAAACATACCCAGCACTACATCTGGTGCTTCCTGGGCTTCTTCTGCGTTCATGTGGAAGAGACGACCGTTGCGGTTATGCGGGTTCCCTGGGGCAAATCTCCTGCCTGGTTGAACACGACGCTGCTGCTGAGCTAGGACATTCACAGGGGCATTGGCGGCAGTCTTCTTGGGACACTCATTGGAGTAGTGACCCTTCACTCCACAATCGAAACAAGTGATCTGGGACTTGTCCTTGACTGCAACAGGTACAGCATTGCTGCCAGTTCTGGGGGCAGTGTTGTTATTGTTGCTCTTGGGAGGGGCACGGTTGAAGTTGTTGGCGTTGCCGGAGTTGTGATTGTTTCCTCCAGGATTCACATTTCCTCTGCTACGGTTGGGGTAGCTTGGGCGAGAATTTGGGGGTCGGTTGTTCCTTGGTGCATATCCTGGTGAGGGGTTAGGACGGTACTTCTGGTGACTACTGGATCCAGACTGATGCATCATACGACGCTTGCGGTTGTCGTTTTCCTGGTTAATCTTCCCTTCCATCTGAATGGCAGAGTCGACTAGCTCTTCAAGATCCTGGAAACGGATGTTGACGAGGACAGTCTGCATCTCATCATGTAGTCCGTTTAAGAATCTCTCCTTCTTCTTGGCCTCCGTGTTGATTTCATCCGTGCATATCGGCAAGTGACAAGAATTTGTCACGGTACTCTACTGATCAATCTTCCTTGCTTCAGTTCACGGAATTCATCTCTCATCCTGTTGACAAGACCTTGCGGCACGTGGGTGCGGCTGAACTTGACCTTGAATGCTTCCCAGGTCATCACCTGGCCATGGTTCATGTTGTGGACGCTATTCCACCAAGCTCTTGCATCTCCCGCCAGATAGTTAGTGGCGAAGAGAACTTTCTCATTCTCATCAACTCCTGCAACTTCTAGGTTGTTTTCCATGGTCTGTAACCAGTCATCAGCATCTAATGGGTTTTTAGATTGGTTGAATATTGGGGGATTGGTGTTCTGAAATTTTTTGAGTTTAGATCCATGGTGATCCTGATTTCCATGTCCTTGGTTGTTGAGAGCCATTTGGGCGATCTATTGCAATGTCTCTAAGTTGTCTTGACGCTCGACCCTGCTTGCTTCACGGTCTGCGATGAGATTCTGCAAGATCTGCAGCATTGGGTCCTGCGATGAGCTGCTCCCTCCTTGGTTTCCACGAGTCATCTGAAGATTTAGATAGATATAGGGGTAAGAGGGAAATTCTAAGGTTCATGGTTTTGGGTTTTCAAAGCTACAACTTTGAGTTAGACTCAGGTTTTTCAACTTACTTCATTCTCATTCATGCAAGCAAGCACACGATACAACACACACCACAACAATCAAAGGGAAAACAGATGGTTTGAAGAACCATTCTGCAAACTACGATACAATGAGATGATACATCTCATGCTACGACAGTCCTCTAGTGCATCTACTCATCATCGATGAAGTCGGAGTCTTCATCATCAGTGTAGAAGTCCACAACATCCTCTGCCAGAAAATCATCATTGTTGCTGAGGTACGAATCCATATCTCCCTGGATGTCTTCTCCTTCATCATCTTCTTCCTTGGCGGCAAGCTGAGCTTCCTGCTCCTTGACGGTCTTCTCGAGGTCGGCCACCTTCTTGCGAAGACGGGCGATGGTGCGATCCTTCTTTGCACGCTGGCGACGAAGAGACTGGCGATCTTGGACGAGCAGTGTGAAAGTCTGGGCCTTCTGGTCGGCAATTGCACGGTTCTGGTTGGCTAACTCTCTGGCATTGTCCAGTTCCTGCTGTCGATCATGGAGCAAGAAGTCAAGGTTCTCCACTTGGCGCCTCAACTCTGGGTGGCTTGGCATCTCCATCGGCATTCCCATGAAGTCACGTCTTGCATAGTGGGCAAAACGGGTTCCTTGAATCTTGTTGACGCTAAGGGCACATAGACGTGCGAGAGCTTCATGCATTGCCCTGGCTAATCCATCTAGCCAGTTGTTCTCTCTCACAGAGAACTGAATTCTCCCGGAAGTTGGTGCTTCAATGCTTCCTTGAAGATCTGCGGTGACTAGCCATTGTAGGTCTCCTCCTGGGGGTCCTGGAAGTTGAGCTCCAAGAAACTCCGAATGTGGGCGTCCCAGTAATTCTGACAGTGAATCCAGATCCCTCTCGAAGATCAGCTGACCTCCGTTTCCCAACTGGTAAAATTTGCTAAACTAGGTCTCCATCTACAAGAATTTAGGATGAGGAAATTAGTGAAGTGATCAAGTGTGTCAAATTTTAAGTAGTAATGTAAGAAATTTGAGGAACATGTATTTTTGAGAAAGAATGAGTTCACAAGGGTAAGAGGGGAAATAGTTTTTCATAAACACTCACTTTGGTTTTGAAGCTAAGTTTTTGGTTTGGACGTCCATTCTAACTAGGGTCTCCTATGGTCAGGATGGCTCTGATACCAACTTGTCAACACCCGGATTTTTAATCCCAGATGCCCGTTATGCCATACCTCGCAATCCCAGGATTACCATTTTTGCGAGACATAATGGATTGTATATCATAGTACATCATCCATTACAAACCATACATAAGGTTTTACACAAATAAGGATCTCATGATCCAGTCTTTAATACAACAAGTAGCGGAAATAAACGATAGCGTAGCGGTGGGATCCATCTTCAGGGGCACAGGCAATGCTGACGAAGGCAGATAGTCCTAGTTATCATAGCCGTCCTGCTGACCATCATCTTGATGATCTCCTTCATAGTCTGGCCATGATAATAGCCAGGGACAAAAGCCATGAGTACTCTTTAAGTACTCGCAAACTACTAATAGCAAGGGTTATGATTCTAAGTTAAAGTACTGAATTGAAAGAATAACTATCAAGTTAAGTTTGAAACCTAAGCTGAGTTCTGAAGCAAGAAAAGATAAACTAAAATTCTAGAATCACTTAAGTTGGGAAGCTATTTCCATCTACACAACCCTATTGTGGTAAAGTCAAGGTTCATCATTCATTTCAAGTTATTTAGAAAACATCTGACAACAAAACAATATGTCCATTCCAACTGTCCATAACCGCGGACGCGGCTATTCGAATAGTTTGACACTCTGCAGAGGTGGTACACTTTCACCACAAGATTCGATACATCTGTTAGGGATAACCCTGAATCATCATACTTAGTATGCAGATAATCAAACATAACCTTCCCTTTACACACCCTAGTACAAGCACCTCTCCTATGAGCATGGCCTCCCAACCATGACCATCAGTCATCTTGGGCACTGTATAGGTGGACAACATTGAGAGGTAGCCTCAGCTCAAACCTCTCCCGTGAGGGAACTAATACTAATGCATATAAATTTCCAGCTAAGCCTTACCCAATTCAGGTAATGTGGTTGTACGGTAAAATTGGAATGGTCTCGCATCCGAATCCAACCATCAGTTTTATTAAAAAAAGGGTTAAGGCTCATGCCTCATCATTTTCATCATCATAAACCAATTGTGTTTCTCAACACATGTCAAAACATCTCAATAGAATGACTCGTCATTCCAAGGTTTTCATAACTCATTTTCACCAAGTGTTCCCATCTAAAATGACTCATGTTTGATCTATTCTAAAACACTAGGTTAAGAGTGTTCACTAAGGTGGAAAGGTGGGATCAATCTCATGCCATAGAATGACATCTAAGGGTTTCTAATTAGGTCAAGTTTTATACTCTTTATGATACCTTCAAAATTAATTAAAGAACTTTGTGTAAACCAAGGGGGTGTGATCAAAGTATGCTTAAGGCATCTTTACTAAACTATCTAGTTTTATTCTAGCTCGCTACAATAGCTTACAAAAGCATGTTTGCAAGGGTTAGCTTGCCACTAATAGCTTGCCTTGGTTGGTGCAGTGGTTGAAGCTGTCTTCTTCTTCTTGGTAGAACTCCTCCTCCTCGAAGGCTTGGTCGGTACTAGCATCTAGAAATACATAGGGAGTGCACAATCACCAAACAATACTTAACTTAGGCTAAGTAGTATTCTAAACCACACAATTGATGATCTATTATCATCCCAAACATCACAAGTTTTAATTCAATAGTTTCAACCTTTTTATTTTGGAAAAGTAATTTATACTCATTGAAATAATAACTAAGGTTTAATATTCACCATCAAAATATGGGATCATGTGGACACATGTCCTCACCACATATTCTAACATGTGGGAATGAGATTTAAAGGTGGGATCAATATTACTTTAGTTTAAGTTTATTATTTAATGATTTAAAGTGACTAGAAATGCCTATATAGCATTATTTTGGTACTAGTCCAAAGTCACTGCCTGTAAACCTTAATATTATCACATATTTCGATAGATATGATGAAATGTGATTTTTGAGAGTTGGAATCAACTCAAAAGCCAACTTGGTTGATTTTACAAAAATGTTTCAAGTTACAAAAGCTTCTGTCTTCTTATTTTTATTAGGAGAAATCTATAACTCTAAATGAATTAAATCCAACGGGCTTGGATAGAGCATTCAATACCTTCCAGACAAAATTAGTTTCATGTAATTTGGATTTGTCAAACTCATAGAATTGAATTTTGAAACACTGGACAGAAACTATATTTTAACTAAAAAGAAAAACCTAGATTTGAATCTACGGGCTGGCGTGGAAAAGGAAATGGGACGGCCCAGTGGTGCTGCGCGGCACAGGGCTCAGCTGACAGGAGGGTCCCATAGGTCAGCGGCACTTAAAACGCCTTGACGTACTGTATGTGGCCGTGCGATTAGAGGCTAGATCTCTGGTGAGGGTCGCCGTCGACCAGACGGAGTCAATGAGCTCGAACCCTAGGGGCTCGGTGGGGGTCTACTCGGGGCATACCAGGGCTCCAGCAGGGTCGGCGATGCAGGCGAACAAAGTGGAAGACGACAGCGAGGCGAGGCGTGGTCGCGGCGGAGCTTGGGGTGGCCGGAATCAACGGCACCCTTCTTCTCTAGAGGCGGCGGCTCCGGCTCCAATTCCGGCGAGCTGCTGCTCCACTTGCTCCGGCGAGGGGTGGGTGAGGTTCAGAGAGGTGAGGGGAGTGGAATGGTGTGAGTCTTTGGTGCTGGGGAGTGCTCCTTTTATAGGCTCGACGGTGAGACCGAGCGGGATGGGCGATCGACGGTGGCGACATGGCTACGACAAGCTAGCGGCTTGGCTGGGGATGGCGATCGATGGGCGGTCCCCTGGCAATGCTCTAGCGCTTCAATGTGGCCGTAGGGGCGGTGGCATGCAGTCGGGGTGAGGTGGCGCTCTGCGTGGCCGAAGCGGCTGTGTCCACGGCTTGTGCACGCGGGGGCAGTGCGCGCTCTGCGGGCGGCGTCGCATGGTTCGGTGGCACTGGGCGCGGTTTCTCCTCGGTGGTCCACGACTGCTCTTGGCTCGGGCAAGGGACAGAGAGGGGCGGTGCGGCGTTGGCTACCTCCTAGACATGGCGAGGGAAGGGGGAGTGGTCTGCTGCGGCGGTTGCAAGGTTTGCCGGCAAGGGTGGTGCTCGGCATGGCATGGCATTGCCACTAGGGCGTAGGGGATGGGCTGCAATTGGCATGGTTTGATCAAAGGGGGACAGAGAGATTAAATGGAGATCAAATGGGGGCAAAACCCTGTTCCAAACAGTGAGCTAGGATTAGAGGTATGATTCTGCCTGCCAAGTGTTTAATGAAATGGCCGCAAGAGAAATTTTTTTGAATTTTGAGTTCAAAATTTTTGAGTGATCTCCACTAGTGCTAGGTAGTCTCTGGTTGCAAGGGTTTTGAAAATGGTGCTCAAATACATGGTTTTTGAAATAGGGGTGATCTATGCATATGCATTAGATTCAAATTTGAACTGCCATTTAAAATAGTTTCCAGAATGTTTTGAGAAGATCAAAAGGTGGGACTTAGTACCTCATTATGTGTACTAGCAAGGGGTGCAAAGATCAAGAATTGTTTCTGTTAAGAATTGAGTACTAGGAATAGCCAAAGTAGGCATGAGAGTTAAATTTGTCCAAATGACCATTCCTTCATTTTAATTCTTTTTGATTTGATTTATTTTAGGAAAAGTTTGGGAATGATGTAGATGATGTTTAAATCACCTAAGAAACATTTTAGAAGCAAAGGATCACACAATCATGGCAATTCAAAACAACTCCTATTTTAAATGCACACATATATGAATGCTTTCATTTTAAATATGGAAAAGTTTTTGTTAATCCTAAATTTGGATGATTTGATCTTTGATACACTTGGATTGAAGTTTTGGGATGTTACACATACAATCTACAATATTACTGCTTTGTGTTTACTTTCTGCAAACTTTTACTTCTGTCCATTCGATACGTTTAATCCTTTGTTTTCCGCAAAACACGGTGAGATTGACAACCTCATCGCAAGTTGGGGACAAAGTTCTGTGGTTGTGTTGTGCAGGTCTCCACGTTGCTACTAGCACCGGTAGTGCACCCTGCCAAAGCTCAGCTAGTAAAACCTTTGAGGTATTTCCTTGCTCCCACTGGTTCGATTAAACCTTGGTTTCATAACTGAGGGAAACTTGCTGCTGTGCTCATCATACCTTCCTCTTGGGGTTCCCAACGAGCTCTACATCAACCACGAGCCATCAACACTTTTCTGGTCGCCGTGCATTGAGCCATCAAGCGATTTTCTGGCACCGTTGCCGGGGAGTCAAGGACATCTTCACAAGGGGAGTCCCTCATAACCAATCTCTTTACTTTGTTGTTTTTGTTTTGCTTTGTTTGCTTGTTTTGTTCTTCAAAAACACAAAAAAAGTTAGTTTTACTTGTTTCCTTTCTTATTTGAAAACCCAAAAAATGACTACTCTTGAAAACACTAAGTTGTGTGACTTCACTAGAACCAAGAACAATGATTTTATGAGCACACCTATTGCTCCACCTATGGCTGAAAATACTGTCTTTGAGATAAAACCTGCTTTGCTCAATCTTGTTATGAGAGAACAATTTTCTGGTATTGGTAATGAAGATGCTGCTTCCCATCTAAATAACTTTGTTGAACTTTGTGAGATGAAAAAGCATAGGGATATAGATGGTGATATTATTAAGCTGAAATTGTTTCCTTTCTCTTTGAGAGGAAAAGCTAAAGAGTGGTTGAATTCGTTAACTAGGAATAGTATTGATTCGTGGACTAAGTGCAAAGATGCTTTTATTGGAAAATACTATCCTCCTGCTAAGATTATATCCATGAGAAGTGAAATAATGAAGTTTAAACAACTTGATAATGAGCATGTTGCTCAAGCTTGGGAAAGAATGAAATCTTTGGTAAAGAATTGTCCCACTCATGGACTGACTGCTTGGATGATCATCCAAACTTTTTATGCAGGATTGAACTATTCTTCAAGGAACCTATTGGATTCAGCTACTGGAGGTACCTTTATGACCATCACATTGGGTGCTGCAACAAAACTATTGGATAATATGATGGTTAATTATTCTGAATGGCATACTGAGAGAGCTCCACAAGGTAAGGAGGTAAATTCTGTTGAAGAAACCTCCTCCTTGGGTGATAAGATTGATATTATTATGTCCATGCTTGTTAAATGGGAAAGCCCATATTGATCCAAATAATGTTCCTTTAGCTTCTTTGGTTGCTCAAGAAGAGCAAGTTGATGTGAACTTCATAAGAAATAACAACTTTGGCAACAATGCTTATGGTAATAATGCTTATAGGAACAATTTTGGTAACAACAATTATAATCCATATCCTCCCAACAATGGTAATGCTTATAGAAATTCTTACAACAATAATAAGAGTGCTCCCTCTGAACTTGAAGTTATGCTTAAAGAGTTTATTAGTAAACAAACTGCTTTCAATAAAACTATTGAGGAAAAACTCTCTAATGCTGAAAGAAATATAGCATCTTTGGCTGAAGCTCAATCTACTTTGAATAAAATGGCTGATAAATCTGAAACTAATGATAATCCCTTTGCAGCTACTAATGCTATACAAGTAAGAATTGATGAAAATGTTAGACTATTAGCTGAATTACATGCTATGTGGGAAAGAGAAGATGAAATTGCTAGAAACATTAGTGTTTCTACTATTACCACTACTAGTGTTGAGGCTAATAATTGTTCTACTACTTTAGATGATAAAGTCATTTTGATCTTGATTGTTGCAACATCTCTGAAGTTATTAAGTTCCTACAAAAGCTTGCTAAAAGTCCTAATGCTAGTGCTATGAACATGGCTTTTACAAAACACATTACTGATGCTCTCATAAAGATTAAAGAAGAAAAGATGAAACATAAATCTTCTATTCCTATAAAACAAGAAGATGGTTGGGAACCCATCATTAATATGAAAGTGAATGACTTTGATTTCAAAGCTTTATGTGATCTTGATAGTAGTGTTTCTATTATGCCTAGAAGGATTTATGATATGCTTGATTTGCCTCCTCTTGAAGATTTCTATTTGAATGTCCCACTTGATGATAATGCTAAAAAGAAACTCATGGGGAGTCTTAATGATGTTATTATTATGGTTAATGATTCCTATGTCCCCGTTGATTTCTATGTTTTGGATGTTGAATACAATGCTTCTTGTCCTATTACTTTGGGAAGACCTTTTCTTAGAACTGTTGGTGCCATCATTGATATGAAAGAAGGCACCATTAAATATCAACTCCCACTCAAGAAAGGTATAGAACACTTCCCTAAAAAAAGAGAAAAGATTTCTTTTGCTTCTCCTATGAAAACAAAATTTGGTTTTAATACTTCTTCATTTGAGAACACTTGATTCTTTCTTTGGTTCTTATGCCTAACTTAAAGGCGTTAAAGAAAAGTACTTGTTGGGAGATAACCCAAGAGTTTTAGATGAGTCTTGGAAGTTATTATTTCAGTAATAACCACTCCTTATCATTTTTATTTGCTTTTTTGCCAATAGTAACCTCTAATGAGAGTGAAGTAATGATTGGGAAAGTTGCTGTCCCGAAACAGATTTCTGTGCTTCACCGTAAAAATTCCTGAGAGAGTTATGTACGTCGGATTGAGCTGTAATTTTTTAGACTTCTGCCCCAGATTGTTATATAACTTTAGTTAGTTCATCACGTTTTGATTTGAGCAACAGAAGGTCCTCGAAAAAATTCGTCTTTACCTGCTGGTCTGTTTTGACAGATTTCTGCCATTTTCTGCATTTGCTTCTTGTGGGTTCCTTTTTGAGTTCTTTTGGGGAATTGAGCTTTTTTAGGGAAGTGCTACAGTAGATAGTGTTCTAATGGAAGTTTATTTGGTGTTAGAACTGAACCTTGAGACTTATTTATCTTAAGTGCACTAATGTTGCTAATGAGATTGTGTGAAGTTTTGTATGAAGGAAAATTTTCAGGTGTATGGAAGGAATGAGTAATGAGATGAAGGATGGACTAAAGCTCAAGCTTGGGGATGCCACGCGTGTCACCCCAAGAAATATCCAAGAAGTACAAGCGTCAAAGCTTGGGGATGCCCAAGGCATCCCCTTCTTCATCAATAAAAATTCCAGGTTTTTTCCAAACGCTTCATTTTTATTGTTTCATGCACAGTTGTGTTTTTCTTGGAGCGTCTTCTTTTTCGTTTTCGTTTGCTTTGGTTTGCTTAGTTTTCTGAATAAGTTGGTTGGACCCCCTCTTTCATACATTGGTTTACAAATAGTTTGGTTTGGTTTGGAAAAGAGTAGGAAAGTTCATAACTTTTGTGGTAAAAGAGCTCGTTTTTGACTGTGGCCTATGCTTTGTCATGCCATGCTTGATATTGTTTTGGCTTTATGCTTAGTATTCTTTGCTGTAGCATGACTTGTTACAAACAATTGAGATTGCCTAATGTGCCTTGTATGAAATCATGCGTTGTTTTAGCATATTAAAGCATAGTATAGTGGTATTCTCCTTTGATGCTTTATTTGGGTTGACTTGGCGCATTCTCACACCATGTTATGACTTTCAAAAGTCACCATAGCCTTTATGATCCTTTAGTTTTCAACTTGTAGTATCACTTTATGCTTTGATCAATGATGTTTTGTCGCTCTGCATGATTATGGCCATTATTGCTCTCTTAGTTTGTCGCTCCCAGTCTTTTGCTAGCCTCCACCACAAAGTATGAGTTCCACTCATGCATACAACTCCCTAAACCAAGTTATTCCAAAGAGTCCACCATACCTACCTACTAGCTTATGCTATTCCAAGTATATTCTTGCTTTTGTCTACCTTTCACTTGTTATGAGAAAACTAGTGATTAAAGCTCTCACGAACTTGATGGCACACTTTACTTTATTGCCTCTAATAAACTTGAACCATTGGGTCCTTATTTGTTGCGTATATGCTTGCGCTTTATAAGTTGAAATTAGCAGAACCATGTACCATGGGGAACGCTTTCAACATTGCACTTGTACTTTGTACCCCGTTGATATCATGTTCTTTTGCTTACGGATCCCGGTGGTGTGAAATAAAAGTGGAACTTGTAAGATCATGCAGTTTGTATGTGTGTTAGAGAAACGCCTGGGCTGCTAGCCTAAGCCATGCCTAATCATGGTGGAAACTTGCAGCATCACCATAATGAGCACTCTATGAAGCATCCTCAATAAAAACCTATGCAAATATCAAATAAAAAGATCGTTGAGATGCTCATTGTCTGCTTGCCTTGTCATTTTGATTATGGGAAAGCTCCTGTATCATGTGCAAGGGGTACCCCGTTGGCGGTTCTTAATGATACACATATACTTACAATGACAAGAGCTTACTCGTGACTGAAGTTGAGTAGCATGAGGATCGATCTTCGTAAGTAAGGGGCATGAGATTTCGGTTTATAACTTGTCAAGCATATCCTCTTAGTTGTGTCACTTTAACCTTAACCACCTTCAAGATGCTTATGATAGGGGAAATGAGAGCTGAAAGCTATAAGTACCATAATTTTTGGAAGCTCTTTATGAGACTTGAATCCCTACTTCCTTTTACAAAAGGCCTTTCTTCCACCATTATATTGAGTCTCCACCTTCTAACTTTATGCACTTACTTTGAGAGCATAGTGGACATTCTTAGTCTATGTGCATTGTCCCAAGACTAGTTGATTGATGCATAACTTGTTATTGCTTGTTTGAAACTATTTTATCTAGTCACTCTTATGAACTTTGAAGGTGTCATATGCATTTATATTTGCTACTCTATTGAGGGACAAGCTGAATACTATTATGCTATGTTTTCTTTATGTGAAACAAACAAACTTCTTGCAAAGCATTGTTATTCATGAATCTTTTGTTTATGCCTTTTCATGTTGCATCATAGTTTCTTTGCTTATTGCTAGAACTTTATCTTTCATGTTATGATTGAAGTACTATGATCCCAGCCTTGAATGTTTTGCAAATACTTTGATCAAGTCTTTGATGGTGCATGTCACCTCAAAAATTATTTCTTTTTATCACTTACCTACTCGAGGACGAGCAGGAGTTAAGCTTGGGGATGTTGATACATTCCAAATGTATCTATAATTTTTGATGTTCCATGCTTGGTTTTATCCACTTTCTTGTGTTTTGTTCCAACTTTGGAGTACTTTTCATATGATTTCTTGGACTAACCTATTAACAAGAGCCACAGTGCCAGCTGCCTGTTTTCTGCTGTTTTTGGTTCCAGGAAAGTCAGAAAATGGATATTCTCGGAATTGGACGGGACAAAAGCCAAAGTGCCTATTTTTCCGGAAGGGATCAAGTGCCAGAATACGAGACAGAGAGAGGCCAAGGACCGGCCACACCAACTGGTCGCGCGGCTAGGCCTGGCCCATGCCACGGGGTGGTCTGGCCAACCCCAGCACCCCCTCGGCCTCTCCTTCCTCTTATAAGTTGCCCTCTAGAAGAAAACCCTAGGTACCCGATCAAAAATCCACAAAAGAGTCTGTAGCCGCCGTCATCTCCATCCCTAGATCGGCAGGGATCTGAAGCTCTTCCCGGCACCCTGCCAGAGAGGGGAATTCACCCTGGAGGCCTTCTTCATCACCATGCAAGCCTCCGGTGTGATGCGTGAGTAGTTCATCCTTGGACTACGGATCCATGTAGTATCTAGATGGCTGGTTTCTCCTCCTTTGTGCTTTCATGTTTAGATCTTGTGAGCTCCGTTCATGATCAAGATCATCTATTTGTAATCCATACATGTTGTGTTTATGGGGATCCGATGGATATTGAGATGCTATTTCAGATTGATTATTGATTCTATCATGTCTTTGTTATTTGAGATCTTACATGTTTTCCGTTGTTAGTAGCTATCTTGGCCAAGTAGACGCTAGCAACTCCAAGAGTTAGTATTTATGCTCGATAGTGGGTTCATGCCTCTAGTAATCTGGGGAAGTGACAGAAATCTCTAAGGTACTAGATGTGATGTTGCTACTAGGGAGAAAACAACAATCCTTTGTTCATAGAACAATCGTATTGTTTACCTTACACACAGTTCGTAAAGCAATAATCTGTTGCTTGCAACTTAATACTGGAGGGGGTCCGGATGATAACCTAAAGGTGGATTATTAGTCATAGATGCAGTTGGATGGCGGTCTATGTATTATGTTGTATTGCCCAATCAAGTCTCAAAGGAGTCAAGATGATTAGTATATGCATGTATTGCTTTCTCGGTGTTTGTCAATTGCCCCGCTGTAATTTGTTCACCCAGCATGTTATCTATCTAAGGAGAGCCACCTCTAGTGAACTATGGATCCCGGTCCTTTTCTTTTACATACAATCTACAATCTTTTATTGCTTTGTGTTTACTTTCTTTAAACTTTTACTTCTTTCCATTCGATACGTTTAATCCTTTGTTTTCTGCAAAATACGATGAGATTAACAACCTCATCGCAAGTTGGGGACAAAGTTCTGTGGTTGTGTTGTGCAGGTCTCCATGTTGCTACTAGCACCGGTAGTGCGCCCTGCCAAAGCTCAGCTAGTAACACCTTTGAGGTGTTTCCTTGCTCCTACCGGTTCGATTAAACCTTGGTTTCATAACTGAGGGAAACTTGCTGCTGTGCTCATCATACCTTCCTCTTGGGGTTCCCAACGAGCTCTACATCAACCACGAGCCATCAACACTTTTCTGGGCGCCGTGCATTGAGCCATCACCTAGCAACGCCAATAGCACCTATGGTAGATCTGGCTCAGGCACAAGCTGAGTTAGAGGAAACTAGGCAGAAAATGTTAGCTGGGGCAAAGAAGGTAGCAGAGCTACATTAGTCTTTGAACATCACCTTGAGAGAATATGCTAAGGCAAACCGCATAGATGGAGTGAAAATCTGGGGTAGGAACCTGGACACTGAGATTGACAAGGAATACGAACCTAGGTCGGGTCAGACAGCCACGATAGCGACAGGAGGGCTGGATCGGTGCAGTACCCTGGCAAAGAACCTCAGGGCAGCAAATGCGGCCACGTCCGAGTTAGAGGGATTAACTTGAGAGGCCCGGCAAAGGCAACAAGATAGAGTGAATCATTTGCTGAGAGGTGCTTGCCAGCAAAATGAAGAAATGAACAAGGCAAACCCGGCGCCACCAAGAGTGTCACATATGGTACATTCAGCCAGGAATAACCCGTCAAGATCCGGAGGAGCCGCATCATCTCCGGGTCACAATCCCAGGAGAGAAGAAGTAGTAAGCTCCAGGAGAAGAGACAAACAAATGGTTCCCTATGATCCAGTAAGGGCCGGAAAATGCAAAGCAGTGCAAGTTGATGAAGATCGGCATAGTACTAGCTGAGGTGTGGCTGGCCGAGGTAACCGAGACCAAGGCAATGCCGGTCAGAGAAATGCTGCCAACAGCAATGCCAAACAGCGTGATCCCGTGGGAACGGGGCAAAATATACCTCGGCCGCAGCAACAGCGCGCACCTCAGCAAGAGGGGAGTGCAGGACAAGCAGCACAACAAAGTGCTTGCCTGGATCAGGAAAGATACAATGATGGTTATTCGGCTATGATCAACGACGGATACCCCAGACCGGATCACCATATAACTGGGTCAAGGATAGGAAGCAGGAACTTGCAGCCAGATGATGCGAGGCTGAAGCTAGATAGAATTTATAGGTCGGAGCTAATTGAGGTACAAGGTCCACCGGGTCCAGCATGCTTTGGGCCCCAGATCATGAAGGAGCGACCGGTGCCGAATTTTCATCTGGCCAGATGAACCCGAATCTATGATGGCAATACTAGGCCAGAAGATTGGCTGATCGATTACGCCACAATGGTCAAGATCGCAATAGGAAATTTGAGATGGGCAGTAAGATATGTGCCACAGATGCTGGAAGGACCAACGAGAGTTTGGCTAAACAATTTGCCGCCCGAAAGTGTCAACTGTTGGCTGGATTTCGAGGAGTTGTTCGTTAGCAATTTCTCAAGCACTTACAAGAGGCCCAACAGGCCACAAACTCTGGCGCTATGCCGACAAAGACCGAATGAGCCAGACCGAGACTTCCTGACTCGGTGGTGCAACGTGTGTAACTCGTGCGAGGGGGTAATTGAATCACAAGCTATTGCGTGGTTCGCTCAGGGATGCAGATATGGAAGTATGTTGTGGCAGAGATTGCAGCGAGACATGCCAACTACTTTGGCTTAGACAATCCGGATCGCGGATTCGTATGCCTTGGGAGATCCAACATAACCTCGGCTAATGTTGAATGAGGCAAACGAGGAATATTACAATCGAGATGGCTCCGGATCATCAAGGAGGAATGATTTTCGAGGAAAGAGAAGGGATGAGCGCCCGGATTACCGATATAACTCGCAGCAGGTAGCAGTGGTAGACCGGGATCAACCCAATGCCAGTGCCAGCCAACGCTAAAAAACTGGAGGACAAAACTGGTAGCAGAAAAACGAAGGGAAAAAACCTTGGACCCCAGAGCAGAAAAAGCAATGGCAAGAGCGAAAAGATAGACTAGGGTATACGTTTGAGTCCATGTTGGATCAACCATGCAAGTTCCATACACCAAGCCCGAATAGTCCGGCAAATCATACAACCCGGCAATGTGAATGGATGAGAAAGTTAGAGCAGGGCGGTTTGGGGAATGCTCAGGCACCTCGGAATGAAGCACCTAGGAATGAGGAACCATGACCACAGTTACTAACAGGGGGAATGGACAGCAACTAATGTTGCCACCGCCTCTGCCGAGATATGAGAATCAGGAAAGAAGGGATGCGGTACATCAAGTAGGCAATAGTCAGCAGCAAGGTCAGAGTTACCACGAAAATGAGGGACGAAACGAGTGCAGGGAGCATCATCAAAGCTACTGTGTGTTTACCACGAAAGAAAATGACTGGAAAAGCTTGCAGCGCCGGCATATGGAGGTGAACGCGGTAATGCCGGCAGTAGTGAGATACATGCCCTAGGCAGATCAAGAAATCACATGGAGTATCAAGGATCACCTGAAAGATTATGCCTAGCCCTGGGACCTATGTTATGGTCCTAGATCCAACGTTCATCGGGCCGAATCTCAATGTGAGGTTTTCCAAGGTACTGATCGATAATGGCAGTAGTATCAACATAATGTACAAGGATACCATGCACAAGTTGGGAATAACAGAGAACATGTTGCAAGCAGCGAGGACCACTTTTCATGGCATTGTACCGGGTATTTCCTATGAGCCAATTGGTAAGGTCCGGGTTGATGTGTTATTCGGCACGAGAGATAATTGTCGGACTGAAAATTTGGAGTTCAAAGTGGTGAATCTGGAGAGCGCTTATCACGCGTTACTCGGTAGGCCAGCGCTGAACAAGTTCATGGCCACTACCCACATCAGTTACCTTAAGATGAACCTGCCCGGGCCAAGGGGTGTGATAAATATATCAGGGGATTTCCAGCATTTGATCGAGTGCGCCTCAGCCGGATCTAACATAGCCGAGTCACTCATGATAGCTCAAGAAAAAAGGAAGATACTGGAGGTGGCGGCATTGGCTCAATCCGCGCAACAACATATGTCGGCTCTGACCAACCCGCATGGGAGCGTATCATTCCAAGCAACCAAGGACATGAAGAAAGTGCCAATGGATGATCAGTTCCCAGAGCGCACCATAACCATTGGTGCCGGGTTAAGCAGCAAATAGGAAAGCAAGCTTGTCCACTTCCTCCGTGAGAATCGGGATATCTTTGCATGGTCTACTCAGGATCTACAAGGTTTACCAAGGGAGTTGGCTGAGCACTCATTAAATGTAAGACCCGGGGCTAAGCCGGTAAAGCAACCTCTCCGGCGTTTTGCCGAAGATAGAAGGAAAGTCATTGGAGATGAAATAACTAGGCTCCTAGCGGCCAGATTTATCATGGAAGTACTATATCCGGATTGGCTCTCTAATCCGGTGCTTGTGGAAATGAAGAAAGATGATCTGAACGTGGCTGTGGTATGGCGCATGTGCATTGATTACATGAACCTGAATAAGGCGTGTCCCAAAGATCCATTTCCACTCCCTAGAATAGATCAAGTCATAGACTCAACAGCCGGATGTGAGCTACTATCATTCATTGATGCGTATTCTGGTTTCCACCAGATACCCCTGAATCCGGATGATCAAATAAAGACTGCATTTATTACCCCATACGGGGCTTATTGCTATCGCACCATGCCATTTGGACTACGTAATGCAGGAGCAACGTACCAACGATGCATGCAAAAATGCTTACATGATCAAATAGGTCGGAACATGCAAGTTTACATAGATGATGTGGTGATAAAAACTAAGGAAAGCAATACGCTCCTCGATGATATCCGGCAGACATTCACGAACTTGAGAAGGTTCCGAATGAAGCTGAACCAGGAGAAGTGCACCTTTGGCGTGCCCGCTAGAAAGTTACTCGGTTTTTTGGTATCTAGCCATGGCATTGAAGCTAACCCAACAAAAATTCGGGCCATAGAGCGAACTGAACTGCCAAAATGCCTTAACGATGTGTAGAAGTTCACAGGTTGCCTGGCATCGTTGAGTCAGTTTGTATGTCGGTTGGGAGAGAAGGCCTTGCCCCTCTACCAATTAATGAAAAAGGCAGACAAATTCA